>VCAZ01000006.1:786150-896150 GCA_005784505.1 Bagarius yarrelli | reverse complement strand
TAGCTGGATCAGGTGTGTGTAATAAGTGTTGAAGCTAAACTCTGCACAGCTGTGGACCTTCAGGAACTGAGTTTGACCCTCCTCCTCTTTCCTATGCAAACAGGTTGTAAAAATGGTCCTATTTACAGAAATATATAACCACACACACACACACACACACACGGTCCCACCCTGCACTCACCAAGGCCGTTAATAAACTCTCGGAAGTTGATGAGCGCGTCTGCGTTCTGGTCAAGCAGCCGGAAGAAGCGGACAGCAAGGCCATCAGTGTGTGTGCCACTGGCCCAAGGAAAGAGCACTGAGAACAGCCCCTTAAACTGCTCCAAGTCCATGCGGTACTGTTCCAGATAGGGCAGACTCGGGTCATGACGGTCCATCGGGTTACTGGTGCTTCCCCAGTAACAGCTGGTCAGGTGTTCGGACTGGAGAAAGACAGGACAGTATTTATAAACACACACTCTGGTGTTACTCAGATGAAACTGTCTCCCCTGTGAGTCCGGTTCCTTCAAGGTTTCTTTCTAATATAAATCTTATTTCCTGCCATTGTTGCCTCAGTTCTGCTGACTGGGGATGAGAAAGTGTATTTAAGTAATTATCAATTTTTGGCCGACGCCGTGGCGTAGCGAGTTAAGCGCGTTTGCGACCCTGGTTCGATTCCGGCTTGGGTCCTCTTCGGACAAGCCCACCCGCTCCCCACCCCCCTTTCCCGGTTTATCTCTCTCTGTTCTATAAATATATATATATAACATCTTGTTTCTCAAAAACGTTGAATAATTCATTCATTCATCTTCTATACCTGCTTATTCCCTAATTCGGGGTCACTGGGATCTGCTGGAGTCTATCCCAGCCGTCTCTAAAAGGGTGAAAGACAGGAGGGGGACACCCTGGACAGGTCACCAGTCCATTACAGGGCCACACACACACACTCACTCTTATGGGCAATTTAGAATCACCAATCAATCTAACACACATGTTTTTGGACTGTGGGAGGAAACCGGAGAACCCGGAGTAAACTCACGCAAGCACAGGGAGAACATACAAACTCTACACAGAAAGACCCCTGCAGGGGAATCGAAACCAGGACCTTCTAGCTGTGAGGCAACAGTGCTAACCACTAAGCCACCGTGCTGCCCATGTTGGATAATGTGGTCTGAAATTTAAGGGGTATCAAAAATGAAAACTAACAGCATGACCTGGAACAAATCTGTGATCATATTTAACTTGGTTTTAGGTTGCTTGTGAAACAACCGACTGCAACCCACCTTAAATAACGAGTAAAGTTCTTCCAGCTCATCCAAGCTGAAGGCCGTCTCTGTTATTATAGTGCGAACCTGCAGCAGAGGAAGGAAAGAAGGAGAGGATGCAGACATACGCAACATTAATGTCTCCGATCTACCAACAAAAATTACTACAGGGGACAAAGACAAATTCACAGAAGCAGAGTTAAACACTGCGTGCAATGTTCTGGTGTTATCAGTTTTTCAATTATACCATTTTTACTGCAAAAAAAACCCCACCTACAATCTTTGTAACATCCTTCACAATTTCTTTAGAACAGCTCCAGTCGCCCCAGGCTGCTCAGTAAGGATGTTTTTAGTGATTTTTTTTTTCTTTTTTCTGTAAAGCTGCTTTGAGATAATATCTATTGTTAAATGCGCTATAGAAATAAACCTGGATTTAAGTGAATCAGGAATTTTAACCTGCAACAATCAAATAAGAGTGAAATCCTGGAGGGAGTGTATAATGTCCAGGGATTATAATGTCCAGGGATTATAATGTCCAGGGATTTAACAGTAAAACCTCCTAAACACATGGTTTCTAACCACTTCCTGAAGGACGTCATGATTGTAAGATTAAAGCCTGATCTCAGGTCTATTTTATAAAAAGTGATAAGGGTAGGAAAATAGAGTGATAAGGGGTAGGAATAAAATTCTTCCTCTGAGAAATGGGACACCGCTGCTACACCAGTACACGTCATCATCCGTGCGGTAAAAAACTAATTTCCTGCCACTAGACTTTTATTTCTGACAGGATATTTTGTCAAGTCATCAGGAATAAAACATTTCTTGTGGGATTAACAACTTTAGCGACTTTTTTAGCGATTTTTTTTATTTTAAAACAGTTCAGCATTGAATGTTATAAAACAGATCATTGTTGGTCATTAAATTCCTTATTAATGCTATAAAAATACTTATTTGTGAATGTCCTTGGTTGCTTAGGCAGCCATGTTGTTTCTGTAGCTATGGTTAATTTAATCTTGCTAGCTATTTCTAGCCAATCTTAGAAAATTAATTATACCTCTACGTTTGATGTGTGGTCTTAAAAAAGTATCTGGCGCCTCCCACTACCCCTTCACCTTCAACCCAAAGAAAATCGACACACCCCTACCCATCCAACACGCGAAACAAAGGGGTAGGGGTAAGTGGTAGGTCTGAGGGGAAGAAATGGGACCAGACATCCTTATTCAGAGCAACTTCCATTTATCTCATTTATACAACTGAGCAATCATGGGTTAGGGGCCTTGCTCAGGGGCCCAGCAGTGGTAACTCGGTGGTGCTGGGAATTGAACCCTGGTCTTCCAAATAGCAGTCCAACACCTTAACCACTGTGCTACCACTTCCCCATAGTAACTTAGGTCTTATAATACAGTCTGATAATTGACAAAAGTATTAAAACTTGGACAGTTTGACATTTTTGAGCTGAAACAAACTGAAAGACTCACACACACACACACACACACACACACACACATATAATAGTTTACGTAGTGAACGCTTACCACATTGCGCTTAGTCGTGTCCTCTATAGTCTGGATGACCCTCAGCCTCTGCTTGAAGCGCATCTGTTCGATCACATCTGCCCGAATCGAGCCGAATTTCTGCACAAAGTGTAAAATAATGTGAATTAATTCGACTGGAAAAAATGGTCCTGAACCCAAAATAAGAAAAAAAAGCGACGATTTCATACCTCATACGAGGTGCGCACCAGTTTAAAGATGTCCACCTCGGGATGAGGATCTCCATCATCGGTGAGGAGAGAGTGCAGGTGAGGGATTGGGGGCAGGGTGCTGTCCTTATTGGTAACACTGTCTAGATACCTACACACAGTTAACACGGTATAATGTAGATAGATAGAACAGACCATTACACCACATCTCCATCTTTATTACAGATTTTTATATGTAGTTTTTCCTACATTCATCCCATCACTAGTCTCAGTTATATTACAAAAAAGCAACCACAGCGTCCCTCTCTGACCTGCCGAGCACCGTCATGGCTTCTCCATCATCCTTGCAGTTGAGCAGCTGGTGGATGTTGGCGTCGAGCACGGACAGCGCCAGCTGAAAGATGAGCTTAATGCCCTCGTAGAAGAAACAGTCGACGACCACCACGGCGCTCTCGAAGGGCATGACGGACAGGAAGAGGGTCAGGAACCAGGACAGAGAGATGGTGGAGATCACACCAAGCTCCTGCATGCAGTCGTACAGCTGAGGAACGTGCACACGGGCCAACTCCTCGAACACACCCTGATCCACCAACGCACCTGTGTGTGAGTCAGAGAACAAACACATTTACACACTCACAACACAGACACATCCATACACAGCAGAAATAGGTGCTAGCAAATTGGTAGCTAAGTGGTAGACCAGTGCTGGGCCCCTGCGGAAGGCCCTTAACCTTATAACAAAAAATTGCATAAGGCTTTGGATCAAAAGCATCTGCCAAAATGCTGTGAATTGTCCTGAAATGTCCTGGAATGTGAATTGTATTTATTTGTCCACAGAAAAATTTAAAATTAGAAGACAAACGGATGCGAAAGGAAATGTGAAGACTGTGAAGACCCACAATTTTCCAGTTACCAGGCCAACACCTTTACCACAAAGCTACCACCTCCCACAGCCCCTGAACATGATGCTGAACAAAAGAACATTGTGTGTGTGTGTGTGTGTGTGTGTGTGATAATAATGACTGACCTACGACTCTGGTGTTATAGTAGTCAGGGAGCATCCTCTCACACAGCGCCACCAATAGCCAGAAAGCCTCTTCTTCTTTAGCATAAAGCAGCAACACCGACGTCACAATGTTCATGGCCTAAACAGAAGCAACATACAACAATATCATCCATCCACCTATTTATCTACAGTATATATCTATCCATCCAACCATCCATCCATCCATCCATCACTCCATCCATCCATCTATCTATTTATCTACAGTATATATCTATCCATCCATCCATCCATCCATCCATCCATCCATCTATCTATTTATCTACAGTATATATCTATCCATCCAAACCATCCATCCATCTATTTATCTACAGTATATATCTATCCATCCAACCATCCATCCATCCATCTATTTATCTACAGTATATATCTATCCATCCAACCATCCATCCATCCATCTATTTATCTACAGTATATATCTATCCATCCAACCATCCATCCATCCATCCATCTATCTATTTATCTACAGTATATATCTATCCATCCAACCATCCATCCATCCATCTATTTATCTACAGTATATATCTATCCATCCAACCATCCAACCATCCATCCATCCATCTATTTATCTACAGTATATATCTATCCATCCAACCATCCATCCATCCATCCATCCATCCATCTATCTATTTACTATAGATCTATCCATCCACCTCCATCCATCTATCTATTTATCTACAGTATATATCTATCCATCCAACCATCCATCCATCCATCCATCTATTTATCTACAGTATATATCATATCCAAACTCCATCCATCCATCCATCCATCCACCCATCCATCCATCCATCTATTTATCTACAGTATATATCTATCCATCCAACTCCATCCATTTATCTACAGTATATATCTATCCATCCAATCCATCCATCCATCCATCTATTTATCTACAGTATATATATTCTATCCATCCAACCATCCATCATCCATCCATCTATCCATATTTTATCTACAGTATATATATCTATCCATCCAACCATCCATCCATCCCATCATCTATTTATCTACAGTATATATCTATCCATCCATCCTCCATCCATCTATTATCTACAGTATATATCTATCCATCCAAACATCCATCACCATCCATCCATCCATCTATTTATCTACAGTATATATATCTATCCATCCAACCATCCATCCATCCATCTATTATCTACAGTATATATCTATCCATATCCAAATATCCATCCATCCATCCATCCATCCATCTATTTATCTACAGTATATATCTATCCATCCAACCATCCATCCATCCATCTATTTATCTACAGTATATATCTATCCATCCATCCATCCATCCATCCATCCATCCATCTATCTATTTATCTACAGTATATATCTATCCATCCAACCATCCATCCATCCATCTATTATCTATCTAACATAATATCTATCCATCCATCCATCCATCCATCCATCCATCTATCATCCATATCCATTATCTACAGTATATATTTATCCATCCAACCATCCATCCATCCATTTATCTACAGTATATATCTATCCATCCAACCATCCATCATCCAACCAACCATCCATCCATCCATTTATCCACAGTATATATCTATCCATCCAACCATCCATCCATCCATCTATTTATCTCCATACCACCATCCAGTCCATCATCCATCTTATCCATCCAACCATCCATCCATCCATCCATCCATCCATCTATTTATCTACAGTATATATCTATCCATCCAACCATCCAACCATCCATCCATCCATCCATCCATCCATCCATCTATTTATCCACAGTATCTATCTATCCATCCAACCATCCATCATCATCCATCCATCCATCCATCCATCCATCCATCCATCCATCTATTTATCTACAGTATGTATCTATCCATCCAACCATCCATCCATTTATCTACAGTATATATCTATCCCTCCAACCATCCATCCATTCATCTATTTATCCAGTCTCTATCCATCCATCCATCCATCCATCCATCCATCCATCCATCCATCTATCTATCTATCTATCTATCTATCTATCTATCTATCTATCTATCTATCTATCTATCTATCTATCTATCTATCTATCTATCTATCTATTCATCTACAGTGTGTATCTGTCTGATTTATCCATCCATCCAGCCACCATCTGTTCATTCATCCATACATTCATCCATTCTTCCATCTATTTATCTACAGTATCTATGCATCAATCTATCCTTCTATTTATCTTCAGTATCCATCCAACTCCCATCCATCCTTTTATCTACAGTATCTATTTATCCATCTATCCATCCATCTATTTATCTACAGTATCCATCCATCCATCCATCCATCCATCCATCTATCTACAGTATCCATCTATTCTTCTATCTTCAGTGTCCATCAATCTATCTAACAATCCATTTTTTTTATCCAAGTCATCAAATCCTTCATCTATCCATTTATTCATCCATCCATCCATCCATCCATCCAATTATTTTTGCATTCAACCAGAAGTTCATCAAATCCTCATCCATCCATCCATCACACAATTCATTAGTTTATACATTCCGTCTGTGACCTCACTGATCCCAGCAAAAAATGGTGGGCTTTGATATTAGAGGTCCTTTGCCCAAGTCTAGTGGCACCGATTGTAATTGAATTTGACTTTATTAGTAAAACATCTGCACATGTGCATTCATGTAGTTTTCTAATCATCCAATCAGAAAACAGCAGCCTAAATCAGTGCCATTAAGGCCAAGAGCTTCAGTTAATGTTTACATCATAGATCAGGATGAGGAAAAGGTGTGATCTTTGTGACTCGTAGAAGCCTCTAGAAATTAAACAGAATGACATGCAAGCGAAAACACATCCTGTGAGCATCTTGCTGAAAGGGGAGGTGAGAGAAGAACCAACAGACAGAAGTGTATAGTAACACACACAAAGATGTGTTCGTGGTGAATGTGCGCTCTGTGTGGGTTTTGCAGGAGTGTGTGAGGCAGGCGTAGCACAGGATGTTTGTGGTCTGAACCAAACAAAGTGTGTGCTGAGGGAGCTTCATCATATTATGATAAGGTAATCAGACAATAATGATTCGCCTGGAACCAAAGCCACCACTAGGCTTTATTTCCTTGATGGAAAAAGAAAGCCGCCATTTTTACAACTATAACAATGAGGAGTTTCTGGTATGATCAGTTTTTTAACTTCATGATTTTCCTAAATGAATCGACTGGACTGCATTTTCATGCCTTTTACCATAATGCTGAAAAAACACAAAGAGCTGTGATTGGTTGCTTTACATGTCAGTCAGACCGCCGGTTGGCCAGAAAAACACACTCCAGACCTTCTGCCATCAGTTTAACTTGTACTGTATGTGAATTATGGTAAATAATTGATAGTACTGAATTTGTATAATATCTCTAACCCACCATATACCACCTCAAACATTATTTACAGCTTTATTCTATATTTATTATAAGAAATTTCCCCAATGTGGGACGAATAAAAGTTTATCTTATCCTAGGTATGTCTTATTCTATTTTTGCAGAACATATATTGTATATTTATGTCTTAATAGAAGTGTAAAACTCTAGATTGAGAAAATCATTGTATAAAGATTCTTAAAGTTCTTCATGCATACAATAATAAACTGTAAAACATATGAAATTTATTATATGCTTTTATATTAAAGGATATACGGTAAATTAACCGTCACGAGACACAGAAAACGGATGTAGTCACCAAATCGGAACTGAGCATTAAGACCTGCAGCGGAAATGCAGTCTTTGTCTTGTCTTTCATTCGTTCGCCGTTTGTTATTTCCATCCAGGAAACCAAAATGGTTGCCACACAAACGATTTAAACGTGGCGGGGCATCTTCTATTATTCTGGTCTCGTGAGATCTCATGTCCTGAGATCTCTTCGCGCCCCTAACTAATAGGTTAGTAGATTAAATATCTCTTATATAGTACAGGTTGTCTGTGTGTGTGTGTGTGTACCTGACAGTAGCCGATGTTGGGGTTGCGGAAGGCGTACGCAGTGAGGACTCTTCTCAGGGCGGCGATGCCTATCTCGTTCTGGAAGGCCGGGTGTTCAGGCAGAGAGCGATGAAGGTCACGCTCGATCTCTTCCGTCGCTAAGTTATACTTTCCCATCGACTTTTCCACCAAGTCCTCATAGTAGCCAGGGTGAGTCGCCATTTCATTAATGGCCCCTATTAGAACACACACACACACACACACACACACACACACAAATATGAGTGACCTCAATTCATTCAATTCATTTGTATCAGATAAGTAGTTAAGACTTATCAATTAGGTTTTTTTAGAAGTGTGTGAATTGTGCTTGAATATGTGTGTGTGTGTGTGTGTGTGTGTGTGTGTGTGTTTTCCCTTCACATTTTACTTTATTTATTAACACATACAACGAGAGTGTGAGTCTGTGTGTGCATGCAGGAGAGTGTGAGTCTGTGTATGTGTGTGTGCCTGCAGGAAAGTGTAAGGTTATGTGTTTGTGCATGCAGGAGAGTGTGAGTCTGTGTATGTGTGTGTATGCAGAAGAGTGTGAGTCTGTGTATGTGTGTGTGTGTGTGTATGCAAGAGAGTGTGAGTCTGTGTGTGCATGCAGGAGAGTGTAAGTCTGTGTATGTGTGTGTGTGTGCATACAGGAGAGTGAAAGTTTGTGTGTGTGTGCGTGTGTGCGTGCAGGAGAGTGTAAGTCTGTGTTTGTGTTTGTGTGTCTCACCCGAGAACAGAAGCCACAGGTCTCCTCTCATGTTCTCTGGGATTCCTTTAAGCACCAGCTCTTTGGTCTTCTCTGTGCGGTACATACACACACCCTGACCGTATTCTGCAAAGTGATTCTTCCAGGCCTGCTCTTTCAGGAACTCCTTTGCCTGCACACACATCATCACACGGTTACCAACACACACACTGTTACCACGTGACTCCTGGAGTGTGCACTCTCGAGCAGGTTATTGTTACACTACAGGATGAGTAATTATAGAAGATCATTTTGAGACATTACATCATTCATATATATATAAAAATGCGTTCAATACAGAACCATGCAGCAGTTTTACCACCAGTTTCTTTTACCACCTGCATTGTGCTATTGCACTTAAACGTGATGCCTCCAGTAGAGAAACACTTCCTGTTTTGGTGTATGTGCTCTGTATAGAGGTCAAAGCTGACAAGCTCAAGTTTTTTAGCAAAGCTTTGGATCCTCACAATTGTTAAACGTGAGCGTATAATATATAAACACAATCACATCACAGTCTTTGTTCTGATTGGTCATGTGATGTGATTAGGACATGAAGAATGTGATGTGATCAGGCCACAAATTTAGAAATGTCCTGAAAACAATCTCATCACATTCTGACTGGTCAGAACGTCTTGAATAGTTTTCTATAACAGCAGGTCTACGGGGACATTGTGGACATTTATTTAAATATTTAATCAAACACAACAGACGAGGGTTCAATTAACATTTTACCCAAAAAATAAAAACATATAAACTAATAAAAATATTTAATTTTAATTTATTATTATTTATTGTTTTGGTGTCCTAAACAGCAATGCTCCACACTCCCAGTAGGTAGCGGTATATGCACCAAAAGCGAGTTTGCCAACCATCATAAAACATCAAAGAAGACGCAGTAGAGATGAAAATGTGTAATAAAGGTGTTATTTTTATTTTCTTTGTGCAAAAAAAGGGATTGTCGTAGCTTCGTAACATTACAGTTATAACACTGATGTCACATGACTACTTTGTCGATGATCTTTATACATTTCTGGGGCTTGAACATGGTAGTTACCTCGCTCTCTATTGGAGGGTCAGAGAGCCCTCAGAGGACGTATGTGTTAGGAACAACACAAGGGTGAGAAATTAATGACAGAATCCTAATTTTTGGGTGAACTATCCCTTTAACTGCCTTGCTCAAGGGACCCAGCGATGACAAATTGGTGGTGGTGATGGGAATTGAACCTACAATCGGCAGAGCAGCACCTTAACCACTGAACTAACACTTTCCCAATCATGTAATCACATACGAGCGTGTATAATATAATATCTGTTCATATTCTACTGACAAATAATAAAAGATTTAAAACTTTACATATACATTTATATATAAACTATTTTATAATTGTAAAGAATTCTGTGGACTGTGAGCAATAGGATAAGTGGTGGCTCATGGTTATGGTGTTGGACTACCAACCTGAAGATTGTAGGTTTGATTCCCAGCTCCACCACTGCTGGGCCCCTGAGCAAGGCCCTTAACCCCTAAAGTGCTCAGTTGTATAAATAAGATAAATGTAAGACGCTCTGGATAAGAACATCTGCCAAATACTGTAAATGTAATATAACCCTCTAAGGCTGCATTTACACAGGTCTTCATGCCCAATTCCGATTTTGTGTCTATGTTTTTTTTTTTTAAGACCTGATTACATCATCTTTTAAAACTGACCCATATCCGATATCTGCATTTACACTAAACAGAGCAAAACAACCCAATGTAGACGTACTGACCGGAAAAGGAAGTAAAAACGGTGCAATAATCAATAAACGCAATAGACGAAGATGAAATGATTATTTATTATGTTACTTCTGCATCTTATTTAAACGCCGGCAAAACAATGATCTCTTTAGGCGGAGAACTGATGAGAGGGAATGAGAGCCTTAAGAGCCCAAAAAAACTTTAATGGTGGACTGTTGAAACTGCCTCTGGCTCTGATTTGGGTCTTGAACATTTGTTACAGTGAACAAAATGACTAAATATTAAAACACACAGCTGTTGTAAGTTATTATACGTCACTGTTGGTATCCTGAATTGACGTCATGCGCCATCGTCGCTTATTCAGTGGCGTTTGACTCACATTAATGCACGTATCCGATTCATATCCGATTTATCGCCACATACGAATGATAATAATAATAAATAAATGCCTTTATATTGTCTTTTTACAGCACACTGAAGTTCTTTTTCCGCGTATCCCATCTTAGTAAGTTGGGGGTCAGAGCGCAGGGTTCCTCCAAATGCTATAAATGTACTGTAATCCGTACACACCCTGTGCCCACTATATTTATTTGTCAAAATCCTGAGCATGTGTTTAAGCATGTGAGTCGGAACAGCGTACGCTTGAGTGTTTACCAGTTTGGGGTTGAACTCCTCAGGCGAGCGGCGGCGGTACATGGTCATGAGGGCCTGTGTTGCTGTGGGAACACTGTTATCGTTGAGGTTGAACTGGCGCTCGCTCTCGCCCTCTGATCCCAGACTGCTGCGCTGCGGACTGCAAGAGAGGAGACTGCTGTGCTGGGAGTACACCTGTACACACACACACACACACACACACACACACACACACACACACAATCCAAAGTTACGATGGAGAAGTCTGTAGCTGTGCAAACACAATAATAGACAGATGGATAATTACAGTCGATGTAAGAGACAATCAATGTTTTTAGAGCTTTTTGAGCTGCAGGCAAAAAAACTGCAAAACAAACCATCAGAACGGTCGCAATATTTTCCATCCAGCTTATAATGCACTGCTTTGTTTGTCCTAAAAATACACCATTGATGCAGCAGGAAAAACAAACTTGCCGAACTTTGATAAAAACAGATAAAGATACAATAAAAAAAAGCTCAACATTCACCTCATCGTCCGAGCTGGTGAGGCTACCAGTGACCTCTCGCTCGAAGTAGATCTTGGAGGACGTCTGCTGCAGGAAGTCCGAGATCCTCTGCACCAGGAAGTCACGGTCTTTCAGATTGGCGAATAGGAAAGTCATCCGGTTCTTGGTGCTGATTGAGAGTGGACTCGGCAACACGTTGGAGCTGTCCGCCTTCTCGACGATGGTCACCTGATTAGTGTTAAATAAATAAAATTAAAACATAATTAAAGTCTATTAATGTGTCTAACAATTCATTTTATACAATATAATAACATATCAGAAGAATTTTATTATCCTTTTTTATTTATTATTTATTATTCTTATACTGCAGCAACATGCCTTTAATCTATTTATAATTATATTTAATTATTATTATTATAAATTACAATGTTTACAACGGAGCAGTTAAAGGGTTAAGCGCTTTGCTCAAGCACCCAGCAGACAAACATACGGTCTACTCATTGTTTAGACCTTAAAACTGTCACACGGTTCCCCAGAAAGGAGGGGGAAACAGCTGGCGATGGCAACCGCTACCCGATACTAATAGATTCTGACAGCTCGCTGCCTTGCTACCTTTATTCATGTCACACTAATCATGCAGTTGTTTGCCAACCACCTGTGCACACACACAAACACACACACACACAGACACAGTGCTTCACACACATAGATGGAACTTATTTTGTAAGTCAGCACCTTCATAAATTGTTACCGTGGTGGAAAAGGACACGCTGTACATGTCCAGCACAAAGCAGATCGAAAATGTCCCACGGTTTTAATTCAGCTCTGATGCTAAACTTAATACGAGCATCAGAATTAAAGAAAGGATCAAACTGACATGCAGCTGCTGATAGAGGGAACGTGTAAGATGGTAAAACACTGCAACTCATGATGTGATCTTAACCAGCATCCAGGTTTGATCTGGAACAAAAAGTTTTTTATTGTCACTATAGGAAGTAAAGTGGGAAGTGGTGGCTCAAGGTGTTGGACTACCAACCCAAAGATTGTGGGTTCAATTCCCAGCTCCACCGAGCCACCACTGTTGGGCCCCTGAGCAAGGCCCTCAACCTCTAATTGCTCAGTTGTATAAATGAGATAAATGTAAGTCGCTCTGGATAAGGACGTCTGCCAAATGCTGTAAGTGTAAAGTGTAAACCGAGCAGTACTTAAAGTGCAATTCGCATATAATTCGATGCAAACTGTACGTCCATATGCAAACTATTTATCCGTTCTGTTCTACTCCTGCAGGCAAAACTCTACCTCTCGGAGGGGGATGATGAGGCTGCACACTGTCTCGTCTTTACTGGTGAAGCAGATGTAGTTGGTGGAGACGAACATTTGACCCAGGATGTGCATCTTATTAAAAGGAGTCCACAGAGTGCAGTCTGTATGTCCGTCCAGCTTCTCATCTTTCGGCAGACGGAACAGCGTGCGGTAATGTTCACTTTTAGCCCTGGCGTCCAGATCCCTGGGATAAAAACAGACCACTTTCAACAGCTTGTTCCAAAACATTCAAGAATTAGTATTTTTCCCAATTCCTTAAAATACTGTGGTATTTTTGACTTACGAGTGTTTCAGCTAACGAGTTTTTCGAGGTACGAGTCGTCTCGGAGTCAATTTTTTGCTTTGAGTTGCAGGCTTAAATTTGGCGTACGAAGCAGCTTCAGACACTCAACCACTACTTGGCGTAGCGAACGCCACAGTGAACGCCGTAACATCCGCCCAGCATCCCGTGTGTTACTCGATAGCTAGTCATACATGTGCGTTAGCGAGTGGAGTCGTCTGATCTCCAAGGTGAACGCTGCACATTATACTTAATAAAACCAGTTTATTTCAGTTCATCCTATTCTATTGTTTTTATACAATATTTGTTATTTATACGTTTATTTTTCCTACTCAAAAACATGTAACAAAAATGATTTGCTGTGTTTTTAAGGGACGCGGAACCGGTTCGCATAGCCAACTAGCGGTTGGGTGTCTGACCCTAGCCCTAATTTCAGCTAGCAAGTCAAAGCAAAAAATCGGTTAGTTGGGAAACTCGTAAGTCGAAAGTACCACTGTATATTTATTGATAGTGAAAGTGAAATAAAGCCTTCGGAGGTTATTTGCTGCTCTATACCGGAGCTTTGGTCCGAGTTTCTGACTTTATGCAGTCACAGACAGTGGATGTGATTTTACTTAAGTAGGCTGTAATCCGGGATATTAACATCCTTTGTTAATTCTGAATCAGCATTTCGATCAACCAATCAAAGCCATCTGATGTCATCAGTGTGTGTCGACCAAACCCCAAACCCGCCTCAATCTATTTTTGAATCTTTTCCTCCTTGTAAACCAAAGTGTAATATTATAAATGTATTTATGAAATAAAAAAAACATGAAATACTTAAATCATGTATGTAATGCAGTAAATAACAAAAATAAATTCATGCTCTATTGCGGTTCCACAGGTTCACCGTTTCAGAGCAGGTGTGTGTTAGTAATTGTTTATGATTACCTGAAATTTATTCATGTTTATTTTGGATCAGTCAAATAAATTCACTAATGTTGCTCCTGGATTATTATCACTTATTTTATTATCGTTTCTCTAATTTCATTTTGCGATTTAATGTTAATCGTCAGTATCAGGAAACTGTTCCAGAATCACAAGATTTTCAGTCTCAGCCAATCAGATATTTTTTAGCATTTACTCAGTTACTCAAGTTTTTCTGTTAGTTTGTGGACAAAAAAGGTAAAAATTCAAAAAGAAATAAAGGCTGGTTTGGTCGGCACACACTGATGACATAAGATGGTTATGATTGGTTGATTGAAATGTTGGTCCAGGAGATCTTAGCACTGACCTTTTGAGGGCGGACACCTTCTTAGGAGACTTCTTTTTGAGTTTGGGCAGTGAGCGGTCCTGCTCAAAGCCCTTGTTGTCCAGGAGCTGCCGCATGGCGATGTTGGCCAGCTGTTCCATGAGCTTGAATGTCTCGTTGATGTTAAGGAACACAGAGAAGACGTGCTCGCTGCAACGAGTGCTCACTCGCACCATGTCCGGCAGCAGAAGCGTGGCGTTTTTCTCCAGCTGAGTGATGTCAGCCCATCGAACCAACAGTTTGGCTAAGACAGAGGACAGGAATAAAACAGAGGGACAAAAACACACTGTTACACTCGTCATCCGTATAGAACTTTCATCAGCATACATTTATACCACAGGGATGCTGTATTCTTGATTCTGATTGGTCAAAATGGTTGGATTAATTAATATTAGTGCTGCAGTAGGACATCTTGGAAGATGCTAACAATGAAAGCATGCATCCCACCATTGCTGTCCAAAGCCACGCCTCCTGAACGAATGAACGCACACAGACATCATGTGTCAATCACAGCTAAGAAAACTTTATAGTCCAGTTAGTAAAAGTCCTAAAATACTAATATTATTATTAATTACATTAACTCGGGTTTTCTCTCTGTTTTTATCCAGTCTTCTGTAATATCCCTTTCACAGACTGTCTGTCCATCAGTGGACACTTTTACAAGGCCACTTGATGTCAGTCGTTGGGAAGGAGGTTTATTGCTGTTTGTCTGCCATTTTCGGTCTGTCTGCACAGCATATGTGAACTGGTATGCAAATGCATATGTTGACAGGCAGGTAGGAAAGCCTATCATAATATTCAGGTCAAACATTCTGATTGGACAAACAGGATAAATAAATACATAGAAATACATTTATACCAAATAAATGAACTTTTATTGTTTGTCATCTATGACGGTTGGGGGTCAGAGCACAGAGTCAGCTATGATACAGCACCCCTGGAGCAGGAAGGGTTAAGGGTCTTGCTCGAGGACCCAACATTGGCAGACTGGTGGCGGTAAGGCTTGGACCCAGGTCTTGCTGGTCTTAAACAATTTAACCATTTGAGCCACCACTGCCCCAGGTACTTCTGTAAAGACCTAACTCTTCCTAATTGTTCCTCTAAACCTGCACTGGATATATTCAGATATCGGAACATCCCTATGTACATCTGTTCAATATTGAGAGCATAACAATAATTACACCCAGGGTTAAAGCAAAACATGTCTCGCTCACCCTCTTTGCTCAGCAGGTATGAGTAGAAGCAGAGATGGTTGATGCTGAGGTAGAGACAGCCCTGCCTGGGAACTCGGCCTTTCCAGTAGCTGCAGGAGTAATAGTTCACCAGCTTCTCTTCCTCCGGCATCCCGAACAACCTGCGAAACTTGGCGGCGGCTTCCTTGAACTTGTCGGTGTCGTCGTCTTCTTTAATGTCGTGATTTTTGTTGTATTCTGCAATGATGCCCTTTAAAGGTGGATAAAGAAAAGCAAAAGAAATAAAAACAAAAGACAAAAAGGTAAACATCTAAATATAAATATTTCACAGTGAACCCAAATCCTCACAGTCCAATCCACATCTATTCATTCAGCCAATAAGCCATCCTTCCATCCATCTATCCATCCATCCATTGTCTATACCTGCTTATTCCTAATCAGGGTCACAGGGATCTACTGGAGTCTATCCCAGCCCTCATTGGATAAAAAGCAGAGCTACAGCCTGGACAGATCGCCAGTCCATTGCCAGACACCCCGACACACACACACACACACTCACACCTTTGGGAATCAATTTAGACTCACCAATCAATCTAACATACATGTTTTTGGACTGTGGGAGGAAACCAGGGAACCCGGAGTAAACACACACAAGCACAAGGAGAACCTGCAAACTCTACACAGAAAGACCTCTGCAGGGGAATCGAACCCGGGACCTTCTTGCTGTGAGGCAAAAGTGCTAACCACTAAGCTACCGTGCTGCCCAATCCAATCCAATCCACTCCATAATCAAGTGAAAAGCCTTTAATGGGAAAGCGAGAGACTAAAACTGAAATATATTATGTAAAATATCAATCACATATGAATGTAATGATCAGGTGTCCCAATATTTTTGTCTATATAGCGTATTCATTTTTTAAAAACAGATATTTACTGTTTGGTGTGCCATTTTTAACCGAGCAGGGGGCAGAACTTTCTCTCACAAAGCCCCACAGTTATGGCTCCACCTCTGAATTAGTGTTTGGAACTCAGTCTCTGTGTTTAAATCCAGATCGGAAACACATTAGTTTAGTCAAATCTTTGTGAGAAGCTTTTCTTATTTAAAGGAGCAGATCTGGAGGATTCATGGACATTGAAGGTTTTGGTGAACAGGAGGTCTCTACTCATTACATTATCCTTAACATACGCATGTCTTCATTCGCCCTCTTTTTACTCCATCTGTTTTTCTTATTTTGTTTCTATCTGTTGCTTTCTGTCGAGTTATACATGCTTCTGAGCTCCCAGCGTTTCTGGCCATCGCAACTTAAGGAACATTGGTTGCCCACCCATGCAGACAACTGTGTATACTTAATATATAGCAGTGTATGCAGAGCCAACAGTATTTCAGGCTAAGCTAAGGAAGGAAGTGAAACTTAAAAATGTGTCAGTGAGAGACTTCCACCCTACGGATCACCCCACACCCCACATTAAAGCTCAAATGAGTGAACACAAGCTTTCCCCAGGCGCCTCCTGGAAAGGGCAGGAAGGCCTGTTTATCTCAAAAGAAATAAGGGAAAGTGGTAGCACAGTGGTTAAGGTGTTGGACTGCTAATTGGAACATTTTTAACACAAATTCAGTTTTTTCTGTAAAGCTGCTTTGAGACGGTGCCTGTGGTCAAAAAGGCTATACAAAGAAACCGAATTGAACAGAATTATATACTCTCACATCCTCTACGACTCGTTCCTCACAATTCCTTCCGGAAGTTCTACAGTTTAGACAGATCTCAAACCAAAGCGATTTTAAAATCCCAGATCCAGTTTAAGAAGGTAGAGAATGTACTGTGTGTGTGTGTGTGTGTGTGTGTGTGTTTGTATTACCTGAATCTTGCCCTTCACAAAGGTAGTGATGTCATTCTCATTCTCAAATATAGATAGCGTCTGCAAGAGGTTGTGTTCCAGCCACTCCCAGTGATCAGTAATCTCTCTACGGGAGCTCCCTGAAACACACACACACACACACACACACACACACTAGCATATCAACAGCTGCCACGGTAACAAACGTTGTACTCCACTTCATTCAGCCTGGGTGCAAGATGGGGTAAAAAATTCTATTATGCAAATTCAGCCATTTACTTTCATCTTTCATTAAAATGTAAATGCCTTTTGCTCGATTGTAAACTGATGATACTGCCCAGAAACTGGGGGTATAAAAAATATGAGCAAATGATCTTGTGTCACGCTTCAGAAAGCAACTCGATGAAGTGAAAAAGTGAAGAAAAAGGTGTCCTGTTTCATTTTTGACAAATTAACTGCAAGATCACTTCTCGAAACAGTGGATAAATGAATGTAGTCAGCTAATCACCTGCAGAGATATATATTAATTAAATATCATCAAATTAACCAAGGAATTACAGATACACCTCCATTACGTCACTTCCAGCTTTTTTTGTATATTAATTCAATAAAACAAAATTTAATTAGCTTATGCAACTTTACATCGGTTAGCATTGACCGTTAGCAACAAATCAGATAAAATAAATGTTAAAATGCATTTATTCATTCATTCATCTTCTATAGCTGCTTATTCCCTAATTCGGGGTCACAGGGATCTGCTGGAGTCTATCCCAGCCGTCTCTGAAAGGGCGAAAGACAGGAGGGGGACACCCTGGAAAGGTCGCCAGTCTATCACAGGCGCCACACACACACTCACACTCACTCCTATGGGCAATGTAGAATCACCAATCAATCTAACATACATGTTTTTGGACTGTTGGAGGAAACCGGAGAACCCGGAGAAAACCTACACAAGCACAGGGAGAACATGTAAACTCCACACAGAAAGACCCCTGCAGGGGAATCGAACCCAGGACCTTCTTACTGTGAGGCAACAGTGCTTAACACTAAACCATCATGCTGCCCCAAAATACAGTTATTTAGACAAAATTATGTAATATACGTTATAAAATAATGATGAACATGCATAAATAAATAAATAACTACTGTCTTTATTCCCCGAGTCGCCATATTTACAGCGATCTGCAGCTTAGAAATGGTCCCAATGGCTAGAAAGAGAGTTTATGTGTTTTTTATTTTTATCATTAAAATATAAAGTGTTTATAATAAAAACACTATAAAAAGCTTGTGCTTTTAGCTCGATTTGGAAAACGACAGTAAAAATTGGCTTCAATGTTAGTCCACGTCACCCAGCAGATACACACCTTTTTTTCGGTGTGTCCTTACATCAAGTTATTATTGCTAAATGAGCAACTTAGGCTAGTTAATAAAACATATCAGTGCTTTATTTTGACATTTCAATTACGCAAGTTTACTTCACTTCTTCTTTCGGCTGTTCCCTTTTATGGGTCGCCACAGCGAATCATCTGTTTCCACCCTAACCCTATTCTCTATATCCTCTTCACTCACACACACTAACTTCATGTCCTCGTTTATCACATCCATATACCTCCTCTTTGCTCTTCCTCTTTAGCTTCTGCCTGGTAGCTTCATTTCTAACATCCTCCTACGAAATATATTCACTATCCCTCCTCTGTGCAGGTCCAAACCACCTCAATCTGGACTCCCTGACTTTCTCCCCAAAACATCTAACATGAGCCGTCCCCCTGATGAACTCGTTACTAATCCTGTCCAACCTCATCACCCCCAAAGAAAACCTCAACATCTTCAGCTCTGCTACTTCCAGCTCTGCCACCTGTCTCTTCCTCAACGCCACTGTCTCTAAACCATAGATCATAGCTGGTCTCACCACTGTCTCTAAACCACACATCATAGCTGGTCTCACCACTGTCTCTAAACCACACATCATAGCTGGTCTCACCGCTGTCTCTAAACCACACATCATAGCTGGTCTCACACCACTGTCTCTAAACCATACATCATAGCTGGTCTCACCACTGTCTCTAAACCATAGCATCATAGCTGTCTCACCACTGTCTCTAAACCATACATCATAGCTGGTCTCACCACTGTCTCTAAAACCATACATCATAGCTGGTCTCACCACTGTCTCTAAACCATACATCATAGCTGGTCTCACCACTGTCTCTAAACCATACATCATAGCTGGTCTCACCACTGTCTCTAAACCATACATCATAGCTGTCTCACCACTAAAACCATAAACATAAATAAGCTCTACCAGCTGTCTCTCATCATAGCTGTCTCACCACTGTCTCTAAACCATACATCATAGCTGGTCTCAGCACTGTCTCTAAAACCATACATCATAGCTGTCTCACCACTGTCTCTAAACCATACATCATAGCTGGTCTCACCACTGTCTCTAAACCACACATCATAGCTGGTCTCACCGCTGTCTCTAAACCACACATCATAGCTGTAATTATAATACAGTGTCTAAATGAGAGGAACTCCTGCTGCATGACAAATCAGAAGATGTTCTGTTTAATTACTTTTACAGCTTAATGATGGCGACTTTTATAGCAAAGCTTTCTAATTATTTATACAAGACACATTTTTGGAAAGAGTCTTCAGCACTAGGGCTTTGTTATAGTCAGAGACAAAGCTGGGACCGTCTTTAGGACGACGGTGTTTAGGGAACAACCGATTCTAGCTATTTATTTTATATTCTTTATTTCTGTAAAAAAAACCACAATCATCACTTACAGTAGTTTTATATCTACCGTATGTTTTCCCTACAGCATTTTGGGAGTTTTGGTAATGAGATTTGGGTTTAGAGTTCATATTAATAAGAAGTTCTAATCCACAGTTAAGCCGTGGAATTTTCTGCTCAGCACTTTATAACATGCCATAAAAAGGACTTGATTTAATCTGCAGAACTAATTTTTACGGTGCCAAATCCACAGCACGCGAAGCCAAATCACAAGAGGTGTTTTACTGCAGGTTACATAAGGCCTAGAATTTCTTACTTAAGTGACATGCACTTAAGGTCGAATCCAGAAGTAGAGGAACCTGAGAGGAACCCTTAGGTGTAAACTCACAGATTCTTCTTACTACAAGTGTTCCGTACCTCCTTAAACTCCAGCTATCACGTTTAGACTTTAGTTACTCACTGTTTTCTGACTCTTTTCTATTTCTTTGGCATAGTTGTTTGTTAGACTGTTAAACGAGTACATGCATATCATGTGTATTTGACAAATAAGGGACTTTACACCATGTTATAGTTTATATATTGTACATTTTTGGGAGGCGTCTTGTGTTGTAGACGTTCTGTAACATTAAAATGACTAAAAAGAATCTCTCACTTTCAGCATTTACAAAATTAAATCTGGAAAAACAGCAGCCATGATTATTTTTATTCCTTTCATGTTGCCTGATTGCAGCTCCGTCTTACATCCAGACTGTGTGTATTAACCTGAATATATAAACTGTATGATTTTATTATACATAATATTACATTTTATAGGGGAACTGGTGGCTTACTTGTTAAGGTGTTGGACTAATGACAGAAAGACTGGGGTTTGATTCCCAGCGCCACCAACATGGGCCCCTGAACAAGGCCCTTAACCTTCAATTGCTGATTTGTATAAAAAGAGATGAATGTAAGTCGCTCTGGATAAGGACATCTGCCAAATACTGTAAATGTATATTTAGAGTTGGGGAGCACAGTGGTTAAGGTGTTGGACTGCTAATTGGAAGATCTGGGTTCGATTCCCAGCACAACAAAGCTGCTACAACTGAACCTTTGAGCAAGGCCCCAACCACCAATTGCTCAGCTGTATCAAAGAGGCAAAGATGAGTCGCTCTGGATAAAAGCTTCTGCCAAATACTCTAAATGTGGTTGTACATTTTATTTTGTCCGGCTTGTTTTCCAACTATACCTGCACCACCTAATGATGAGTACCTGAATAAGCTGTGTTTAGCCAATCAGAAGCTGGAACATACCATCTCAGATAGAAGAGGGTGGGACAAACACCAAGGCTCCATCTGAAATCGCATACCTCCATAATATACAGTATGCAATATATATGTAGCCATATAGAAATATATATATAAATACAGTATGCTATATAGACAAAGTACACGAGGTGAGTAGTATGTCCTGATCTTTAGCATTAAAAAAACAGCGCGCCAAAACTTCCTGGTTGATCTACTACTTCCGTCCGCATTTTAAAGGTATGCCTACAATGGACGCTTCACTATTCCATGAGCACATCATTACAGGTGCAGTGGAGGTACCGTGTGTCCTTACGGCGTTATTTAACTGCTCTTTATAATCGTTATAATAATCTGACGTTTCCATGTTTCATTCAGAGCTTCAGTTCATCCAGAACACTGAACTTTATTAATCAAAGAACATTTATAAAAACCATAACCCTTTTTAAGATGGATGATGATGTCATACAGAAATTCCAACTATAAAAAACCGCTGGTTAAAATGTAAAGATGGAAACATGAACTTACAGCAGAAGAATTAGAAAAAAAAGTGTAGATTAAGAATCGATTTTGGAATCCGATCGTGACTCCCAATATCGGAATCGGATCGGATTGTAAAGTTCCCACCCATATTAAGTACTCTAAACGACTAAACATACCTGATTCAGGTGATCTGCAGTGGGTAGGGCAGGGGGTAGTTAAAAAACAAATACAACAAAGGAACTTAAGGACTTTGGGTTTAATATATAGCAGTGTATCCAGTATTTCGGACTAAGCTAGGCAAGCACGGAGGTGAAAGCTTGACAATGTGTTAGTGAGAGACTTCCACTCTACAGCTCTCACATTAAAGCTAAAATGAGTGAACACAATCTTTCCCCAGGCGCCTGCTGGAAGGGGTAGGAGGAGCAGGAGGGGCTGTTCATCTCAGAAGAAATAAAGACACACTGTTCTTTTGACATCATTTGACATCCAGTGTGTCCTTTTTTAACCTATAAGACCACTTTGATTTGCTTTATATTACCGATTTAACCCTAGTTTTTACGAGACTGACAGATGGAGAATGAAGCCTGCACCAATACCAGCCTCAGATACCCTAAGTGCCCGGGCCAAATTCGATTAAGCTCGGCCAGATGCACTATTCTTAAAAGCCTGCAGTGAAGAGGGAGATTTTTGAGTCTGCAATCAATACTGCACTAGTTGTAGTGCAAACCGATGAACAAAACAGCAAAGCCTTAACACAACCGGCTGGCTGAGGTCATACACATACACATACACATACACAAACTGGCTGAGATCATACACATAACATCACAGCCAACATCCAACCACTATTCAAAGGGGAAAAAGGGATGAGGGTTAATTTACTTTTCAGCTTTAGACTTCCTCTTTAAGCCCAGTGGAGAATGATGTAATGCTTGGCATTTGAATGACGGTGAAGAACAAGGGGCAGGACGTGGGAGAACATTCGAGAAGCAGGTGTGGGAGCAGGGGTATAAAGCACTGAGAATTACCGTGGGCGATGGTCCAGTAGACCAGAGAATCAGGTGTCTGATATAGGATCCTGTAGGGAGCCAAACGTGCACTGGAGTCCAGCACGACGTCCAGGGTCCCAACCAACAAACCTGCAGAGACAAACAGAATTATGAATTCAGAAATAAACAGTATATCAGCATATATAATAATAATACAGCACGACTATACATTTACCAATGCAGGTATAACTGATATTTTTTTCTCACACTGGGGTCTGAGTCTGGGGTACTTAGTAGAATTAGAATTATTATTAATTAACCTAAGTATACTATCAATGCTACTCATCACACTGACTGAGGATATCAATCAGCAAACAAATATTACTATATACAAAACATTACACACAATAAAAATGTACTACTTTTAAGAATAGAATAGAATAAAATGCGTGGAGAAACGTGTCAGGAGTGATGTGTGACAGGAGAATATCAGCTAGAATTAAGGGGAAGGTGGAAGGTGTATAAGACAGTGGTAAGACGAGCTATGATGTATGGTTTAGAGACAGTGGTGAGACAGCTATGATGTATGGTTTAGAGACAGTGGTGAGACAGCTATGATGTATGGTTTAGAGACAGTGGTGAGAGACAGTGGTGAGTAGTGGTTTTTGAGACTATGATGTATGGTTTAGAGGTTTAGACAGTGGTGAGACAGCTGGTGAGACAGATATGATGTATGGTTTAGAGACAGTGGTGAGACAGCTATGATGTATGGTTTAGAGACAGTGGTGGGACCAGATATGATGTATGGTTTAGGGACAGTGGTGGTGCTGAGAAAGAGACAGGTGGCAGAGCTGGAAGTAGCAGAGCTGAAGATGTTGAGGTTTTCTTTGGGGGGGTGATGAGGTTGGACAGGATTTAGAACGAGTTCATTGGGGGGGACGGCTCATGTTAGATGTTTTTTTGGGAGAGAAAGTCAGGGAATCCAGATTGAGGTGGTTTGGACCTGCACAGAGGAGGGATAGTGAATGTATCGGTAGGAGGATGTTAGAAATGAAGCTACCAGGCAGAAGGTAAAGAGGAAGAGCAAAAGAGGAGGTATATGGATGGGATAAACGAGGACTTGAAGTTAGTGTGTGTGAGTGGAGAGGATGTAGAGAATAGGGTTAGATGGAGACAGATGATTCGCTGTGGGGACCTAAAAGGGAACAGCCGAAAGGAGGAATAGAAGAATAGAATAGAATAGAGAATAGAATAGAATAGAATAGAATAATAATAGAATAGAATAGAATGAATAGAATAATAGAATAGAATGAATAGAATAGAATAGAATAGAATAGAATAGAATAGAATAGAATAATAGAATAGAATAGAATAATAATAATCGAATAGAATATAGAATAGAATAGAATAGAATAATAGAATAGAATAATAGAATAGAATAAGAATAGAAATCTAGAATAGAATAGAATAATAATAGAATAGAATAGAATAGAATATAAACTAGAATAGAATAATAGAATAATAGAATAGAATATAATAGAATAGATAATAGAATAATAGAATAATAGAATAGAATATAGAAGAGAATAGAATAATGAATAAATAGAATATAATACTAGAATAGAATAATAGAATAGAATAGAATAGAATAATAGAATAGAATAGAATAGATAATAGAATAGATAGAATAGAATAGAATATAGATAAGAATACTAGAATAGAATAGAATAGAATAGAATAAATAGAAAGAATATATAGAATAATAAATAGAATACTAGAATAGAATAATAGAATAGAATAAATAGAATGATAGATAGAATAGAATAGAATAGAATAGAATAGAATAATAGATAGAATAGAATAGAATAGAATAGAATAGAAGAATAGAATACGAATAGAATAGAATAGAATAATAATAGAATAGAATAAATAGAATAGAATAGAATAATAGAATAGAAATAGAATAGAATAGATAGAATAATAGAATATAGAATAGAATAGAATAATAGAATAAATAGAATAATAAAGAAATAGAATAGAATAGAATAGATAGAATAATAGTAAAGAATAGAATAGAATAATAGAATAGAATAGAATAATAGAAGAAATAGAATAGATAGAATAGAATAATAGAATAGAATAGAATAGAATAATAGAATAATAGAAATAGAATAGAATAGAATAGAATAGAATAGAATAATAGAATAAATAGAATATAGAATAGAATAGAATAATAGATAGAATAGAATAGAAAGAATAGAATAGAATAATAGAATAAGAATAGAATAATAGAATAGAGAATAGAAATAGAATAGAATAGATATAATAGAATAATAGAATAATAGAATAATAGATAGAATAATAGAATAGAATAGAATAGAATAATAGAAATAGAATAGAATAATAGAATAATAGAATAGAATAGAATAGAATAGAATAAATAGAATAGAATAATAGAAATAAATAGAATAATAGAATAGAATAGAATAAATAGAATAGAATAATAGATAGGCTAGAATAGAATAGAATAGAATAGAATAGAATAATAGAATAGAAATAGAATAATAGAATAAAGAATAGAATAGAATAATAGAATAATAGAATAGAATAATAGAATAGAATAGAATAATAGAATAGAATAGAATAGAATAATAGAATAAATAATAGAATAGAATAATAGAATAGAATAGAATAGAATAGAATAATAGAATAATAGAATAGAATAATAGAATAGAATAATAGAATAGAATAGAATAGAATAGACTAGAATAGAATAGAATAGAACTAGAATAGAATAATAGAATAGAATAGAATAATAGAAAATAGAATAGAATAGAATAATAGAATAAGAGAATAGAATGAAAATAGAATAATAGAAGAAAATAGACGAATAGAATAGAATAGAATAGAATAGAATAGAATAGATAATAGAATAGAATAGAATAGAATAGAATAGAATAGAATAGAATAGAATAATAATAGAATAATAATAGAATAGAATAGAATAGAATAGAATATAGAATAATAGAATAGAATAGAATAGAATAGAATAGAATAGAATAGAATAGAATAATAGAATAGATAGAATAGAATAAATAGAATAATAGAATAATAGAATAAGAAGAATAGAAGATAGAATAGGAAGAGAATAATAGACGAATAGAATAGAATAATAGAATAGAATAGAATAGAATAGAATAGAATAATAGAATAATAGAATAGATAATAATAGAATAGAATAGAAATAGAATAGAATAATAGAATATAGATAATAGTATAGATAGAATAATAGAATAGATAGAATAGAATAATAGAATAGAATAATAGAATAGAATATAGAATAGAATAATAGAATAGAATAGAATAAGAATAGAATAGAATAATAGAATAATAGAATAGAATAGAATAGAATAGAATAATAGAATAGAATAATAGAATAGAATAGAAATACACTGCACAACTGCAACTATGTAGATGGCCCATTCGTGTAAGTTGTGTAAATATTCATGATTGTGCAACTCCACAGCAGAACAGCAGTCACATAATCAGAGACGTGATGTGTGTGTGTGTGTGTGTGTGTGTGTGTGTGTGTGTGCTCGTGCAGAGGATGAGTGCTGTAATAGTCCACGTGACGGTGTGACTTTGAGTTTTTGGTCTTGTCAGCTTATTTTTCTGGAGTTCAGCAGTTTAATAAACGTGTGGCTTTGTGCATTTAAATTTGCATTTAAAACATAAAGAGACAACTTTATCCCAGTTTTAATTAATATGTAATTAATGTCTCGTTAATGAGCGACACTTACATTTATCTCGAGCACTTTTTTTATACAGCAATAAAGCAATAGCGGGTTATGGGCCTTACTCAGGGGCCCAACAGCGGCAAGTTGGTGGTGCTGGCAATTGAACCCCGATCTTCCAATTAGCGGTCCAACACCTTAGCCTTTGCGCTACCACTTTCCCCAAACATTTTACAATTTTTCATGTCATGCTTGCACTAATCTTCTCTGTATCATTCTAATTTTAGTATCTCTGCTGTTCTTTTCAACAGTTTTTGTGGTTGTTACACTTTAATTACTGATCTAATGTATTCAGCTGTTCAATGATGTGACCCAAAGCACTTAATGTACAGTACATCACTCTGGACAAGAGCATCTGCTAAACGCTGTAAATGTAATTGTAATTAATTGATACTTGTGGGAAATATTGATATTTCCATATACTTATAATAAATTACATTAAACTCCAAATATCTTCTGGCTTGTCAAGACTATCCACACCCTTAAACTAGCATTACACCTGACCTCTAAATTCTATTTTACAGATGAGGGCCCTTCAGGATGGCCCTTATCTTCCCAGTGTATGTGGAGCCTGACCAAGTTACATAGCCGGATTCTTATTTGCAGATACGACCAAAGGCATGGTTCCGAATGGTGGACTCTGGTAAACCTTGAAGCACCTCAGATCCACCTAAAAGTTTTGAGTCGCACTATCCCATGTCACCATGTAAGCTAGTCAGACATGCGCGTTAGCAAGTGGAGTTGTCTGATCCCCAAGGTAAACGCTGTACATTTATACTTAATAAAACCAGTTTATTCCAGTACATCCTATTGGATTGTTTTTATACAATATTCATTATTTATAGGTTTAATAATTTATTTGTTTAATTTTTTTAAAAATTGCAGTGTTTTTTTTGGGGACCCCGGAACGGATTAATAGCATTTCAATTCATTTCGGTGGGAAAATTGATTTTTAAGTTGTATTTTAAGTTACGAGCTCCATCATGGAACGAATTAAACTCATCAAGGTGTGTGTTTGCTCAGTGCGGTAAAAATTTCGAGGGAACATTGATTTTGTATAATTCATACGGGACAAACAAAAGTATATATATAAAAGCAAAAAATATTCAAAACATACCCAGCAGTACCATGCTCTCATTTACATAACCCCGCCCATGATATATTGGGCGAACCAAAGTGATGTAATGATCGAAGTATTTATTTACAGATTCCACAGAGCCATATATATACATATATATATATATATTCAACTTCAACTTCATTGTCATTGTGTAAGGTACGTGTACAGAGCCAACAAAATGCACTTTTCGCATATCCCATCTTAGTAAGTTGGGGGTCAGAGCGCAGGGTCAGCTATGATACAGCACCTCTGGAGCAGGAAGGGTTAGGCGTCTTGCTCAAGGACCTAACAGTGGTTGACTTGCTGGTGCTTGGTTTTCAGAGCAGCAACTTAGCACCTTAACCATTTGAGCCACCACTGCCCCCTATCTCTATCTCTCTAATATCACTCATGTTTCATAGAATCCTGGAAAAATTGTTCACTGTTCAAAAAATGTTCCATGTTAGTGATGTCCATAACTATATATGGAAATGTTTAATTTCTTATTAGACATTTAGCGTAGTTATTCTGATATTTATGGTAATAAACTCAATAAATATTTTACACATGTACTGTATGTTAAATGTGCTATTATAAATACACTTAAATATATAAATGGAATTTTATTCCCCTCTCCCTGTTTTTACTTAAGCAGGCTTATTTTCCATGATCTTGCCTACGGCCCCACAACCCTACAGGCCGGCACTAGTTTATGTTATAAAATGATTGCAAAAGTGTGTCCTTTGTGTTTTGAAACATGTCCGCTGGAGTTTAAATACTTTCACACCTAAATAGTCTTTATGCAGTGTTGTGCAACTTCACACCTGAGGAAAGTCTGATGGTTTACTGTAGATATCACTGCTCCCTTATACAACTATGATATCCTGTATGCTAACAAGCACAAATGTCATTGCTATGTTCAGAAAGGACAGAGACACCTGTGTATGGGTGGAAATGTCTATACGTTCCTTTTGTATGCAGGTATCTGGTTTGTTCTAAATTCTTCTTGTATGTACCAAATAAAAACCCATTTAGCGACGGCTTCAGGTTCTACAAATTAAAACAAATTGTGGTGAAATTATAGTCACAAATAAGTTTTAGCTATAGAACCTACATTGACTTTTTTTAGTCATAACATTCATTCATTCATTCATCTTCTATTCCCGCTTATTCCCTAATTCCGGGTCACAGGGATCTGCTGGAGTGTATCCCAGCCGTCTCTGAAAGGGCAAAAGGCAGGAGGGGGACACCCTGGACAGGTTGCCAGTCCATCACAGGGCCACACACGCACACTCACACTCACTCCTATGGGCAATGTAGAATCACCAATCAATCTAACATACATGTTTTTGTGACTGTGGGAGGAAACCGGAGAACCCGGAGTAAACCTACGCAAACATGCGAACTCCACACAGAAAGGCCCCTGCCTGGGGCTTTTTGCTGTAAAGGCAACAGTGCTAACCACTAAGCCACCGTTCTGCCCCAGACATAACAAATTTTTAACTAGTACATCACATTTTCACACATTGTGCCAGAAAATTTTTTTTTCCATTATACAGTCAACATACAACACCTACAAATCTTCTCTCTGGTTTTCCTCTTTACCTTCTGCCTGGTAGCTTTATTTCTAACATCCTCCTACCAATATATTCACTATCCCCCCCTCTGGACATGTCCAAACCTGTGCTTCCCTGACTTTCTCCCCAAAACATCTAACATGAGCCGTCCCCCTAATGAACTCGTTCCTAATCTTGTCCAACCTCGTCAACCCCAAAAAAACCCTATAATAAAGCACCTATAAATATAATATATTTTTGCCGTATTTAAAATCTATCTGTTGTTTTCTTTAGAAAAGGGATCTAATCAGGCGAAACCTCAAAGCAATCATGTGCTGATCGAATCACAGAACTAAAAAAGCTCATCATGTGATGACTGGCATAATCTGAGTTGTACAGGTTTAATCAGCAGAGGAAAAAATATAAGAAACGCAAGGCTTGTTTCCCAACACTAGCTTTAGATATTAACCGTGGCTCATGTTTAAGGTGTTGGACCACCAACCGGAAGATTGTGGGCTGGAGTCCCAGCTACACACTGCAGATGTATAAAAGAGATAAATGTAAGTTGCTCTTGATAAGGACGTCTGCCAAAATGTAGGCATTTTTTGTTCATTTATGCTAAAAGAAAAAGGTTTTTGTGACTCTTAATAAAGTGTTGCAGAATGTGAAGTCAGTAAACCTGTTCATCTTGCTCATCCACCTCCTTTTCAATGACACACTTTAATCTGCATTTCTTAAATACTTATCACTCAGACAAAACCTGAAAAAAAATCACATACTATCACGTACCATCTGCATGCAAAAATACACACATGAGAAATGATCCATCTCTTTCAACTGAGAGTCGAACTGTGTTGCTGAATTTTGGTCATTTGCCAATTCCCACCCACTCGATCTGTCTTACACAAGACCCACAAGAGCGCATGTTCTTACTTCAAGATGGTTGCCATATCTTTCAGAATTGTAACATCACTAGGCATGCTACATCACGAATAATGTCGATCATGCATGAACTAGAATTAAGTTAATTTGTCCACTGAATATACTGTACGGTCCTTCAATCACACTTTCCATACAATCACACAGAAGCAGGTCTGGAAAATATGGCATGGCATGATAACATCAACAAACAAATGGCAATTAATTATTACTTCTCATTGGATTTTTAATTAAATTCTGCATATAAGTACAGCGATAAGTACAGAAGGGTCGCAATAATACCCTAACTTCTGAGTTTAATTGGTTCTGTGACGGAGCTTGTAATTTAAATTACTCAAAGTGGTAGTGCAGTGGTTAAGTTGTTGGACTACCAACTTGAGGACTTTGGTTCAATTCCCAGCCCCACCGAGCCACCGCTGCTGGGCCCCTGAGCAAGGCCTTTAACCCCCAATTGCTCAGTTGTATAACAAGAAATATTGTAAGTCGCTCTGGATAAGGATGTATGTTAAATCAATTTTTGCATTGAAATGTCATTAATTCGTTCCGGGTCCCCCAAAAAACACCACAATTTTATTTTGTTACATGTTTTTAAATAAGAAAAATAAATGTATAAATAACGAATACTGTATAAAAGCAATCCAATAGGATGTACTGGAATAAACTGGTTTGATTAAGTATAATGTACAGCGTTTACCTTGGAGATCAGACGACTCCACTTGCTAATGTGAATGTCTGACTAGCTATCGAGTGACACACGGGATGCTAAGCAGATGTTACGACGTTCACTGTGGTGTTTGCGGTTGGGTGTCTGAAGCTGCCTCGTAACCTGAATTTTAGCTCACAACTCAAAGCAAAAAATCCGAATAAAACCGAAAGACAGAAATTCGTAAACTGCTCGCAATTATACGTCAATAAACGTGGTCCCTAAACTGTTGTTAACAAAGTGGTGGACCGTAACACATTCTTGCTTGTGAATGACTGAACCTTTCAGGGATCCTCTTTTTATACGCAATTTATTATAATGCTTACTTGATTCCAATTAAATTATTCACCTATGAAATGTTCAGCAGTTTTTTGGAGGATTCCTTTACTTTCCCAGCTCCTTTGTTGCCCCGTCTCAGCTCTTTCGGAACATGTTCTAGGCATCAACTTCAAAATGAGTTAATATTTGCAAAACACTCCTCCCGACCATATGACCCTTTCAGTTCCTTATTTTTTTCCACTGGGCAGAGTGAGCTGTGCTTTTCTTGCTTGCCTGAGAGGAACAGTAAGCATCACATGATGTTTTGAGAATAGAGATGGAGGCAAGGTCATTACTGGGAACGTATTGTCCTGCGTGACAAACCAATCTACTGTTCGGCTCGATGTTGAAAACCACAGAACTGAGGCTTTCAGCAGAACAATCATTTCTCTCATTGTCCTTCATTCTCACTGTAGGCAGCTTTCCATACCTCACCATTTTAGCTGTAGGGTTTTGCTGTGATTGCTGCTCTCTGGCAAAAGTTCAAAATCAATACAGTCTCGAATAACAAGGTCTGTGTGCAAAAAATGCTGCCTGAAGAGCTGCTGCTGGCTTCCTTACTTCTCCATCACACAGCATTGTTTTTCCTCTTTCTCATTCTCTATGGTTTATTTATCACATGATCATCAAGACAAAGAGTTTCCAACTGTTTCTTTCCTTCTGATTATTCATTTATTCATCTTCTATACCCGCTTATTCCCTAATCACGGTCACGGAGATCTGCTGGAGTCTATCCCAGCCGTCTCTGAAAGGGCGGTGGGGGGGGGTGTACCCCAGACAGGTCGCCAGTCCATCACAGGGCCACCTATGGGCAATTAAGAATCACTGATCAATCTTAAATACATGTTTTTGGACTGTGGGAAGAAACCGGAGAAAACAAACAAGCACGGGGAGAACATGCAAACTCCACACACAGAAAGACCCCTGCATATATACTGTGTTGTATAGGGTTGTGTATTAGCAAGAGTCTCACGATACAATAGACACCTCGATACATTGGTCACAATACAATACATTCCGCAATACTTCAAAAAGAAAAAAGGAATACAAAACAATGGGCGCCCTTATTTTTTTCCCCCATACTTGCTTCTAAAATAATGTCTGCTTCAGCGACAACTACAGAAGCAGAGGAGGAGGTCGTTTGATGTTTTAATTAAATAATAATGTAAATAATGTAAATTACAGGTTAGAATTATCGATACACTTTTGTAAAAAAATGTTGCGATAGTTAGCAGCATTGATATTATTACACAGCCTTAATATTGTACTATTCAAGAATTTATAGTACATTACGAAGTGGTAGCTCAGCGGTTGAGGCTAATCGTAGGATTTTGGGTTCAATTCCCAGGAATCACCGGTGGGCCCCTGAGCAAGGCCCTCAACTGTTCAGATAGATTATATAAGAGCGTTTGCCCGAAATGTGAATGTAAATGATTGCATAAATGTAAATGCCTTTATTTTTACAGCACAGTGAAATTTTTTTTTCACATATCCCATCTTAGTAAGTTGGTGGTCAGAGCGCAGGGTCAGTTATGATACAGCGCCCTTGGAGCAGGAAGGGTTAAAGGTCTTGCTCAAGGACCCAACAGTGGTTGGCTCGCTGGTGGTTGGGCTTGAACCAACAGCTGGCGGTGGTGGTCTCCAGATCAGCAACTCAGCGACTTAAACATCTGAGCCACCACTGCCCCTACTGTATTACTTAATGCCACATGCTCAGGTTTTAATCCGTGTACAATTCCTACTCTGCTATAGCACCAGGTGTGAAATACACTGTACATGCCATGTGCTTCGGAAGCTTTGGCCCTCTTACAAGCTTTCACAGCCTCCTGTGAGCTGTACCAGGCTCTATGTCTCCGCTCTCAGCGCCAAACTGGCACATCACACACATTTACATAACAGTGACATCATCGTTAAACACGAGCGCATGCATCGTTCTTCCAAACAACATGCCTCCTCCTACAGCACCCACAACACTCCTTTCTTTAAGATTGCCAGGATTTACCGTCGGGCAAATGGGGCAGGCTCTGAGCACATGTGCTTCACTAAAGTCTTATATTAGGTGAGCTTTTCACATGGCTACAACAAAAAAAGCAGCGTTGTGGACTCCAGTGGGAACATTTAGCTAAGCTAAACGTTAAAGATTATAAGGACAGGAGGGATAGCTTCAGGGGGTGGGAATGCGGAAAAAATGTCACTGGTAGACAAAGAGAATGAGTGGAATGTATAGGATCCTATAAAGTGGGTGGAGCTGCAGATGTGGTTGTACCAACCAGCTTCATGGGTTTCAACAGCTGATGTGAAGGACTATTAAAAAAATTACACTAATTAATTATATTCGATGTTTTATTTGATAATAATGTTCTATTTTAGTTGTGGTTGATTTAAAGGCTGCTGAAAACCGCCTGCAAGACAGGGATATGGCATGGGTGTGACAACGGTTTATTGCCTCACACACACACCAATTCACACACCAATTCAAAGTCGCTGTAGGGCAATTTAGAATTCAGAATCCTGAGTGTGAATCTTTGAGGTGGCCAGGCTACCCATTGCGCTATTAACACCTAGTTACATAAATATTAATAAGATCACTGAGGCAGAAACTTAAAAAAAAAAAAAACATTTCTGGCAGCACGGTGGTTTAGTGGTTAGCAAAAGATCCCGGGTTCAATTACTGACCAGAGGCCTTTCTGTGTTCTCCCAGTGCTTGCGTAGGTTTACTCCCACAGTCCAAAAACATGCATGTTAGATTAATTAGTGATTCTAAATTGCCCGTAGGAGTGTGTGTGTGTGTGTGTGGCCCTGTGATGGGACACTGGCGACCTGTCCAGGGTGTCCCCCCTCCTGCCTTTCAGTCTTTCAGAGACGGCTGGGATAGACTCCAGCAGATCCCCGTGACCCCGAATTAGGGAATAAGCAGCTATAGAAGATAAATGAATGAATAAACATGAAAAAGCTCATAATAACATTTAGTAAGGTGAAATAAATAAAATTGGTTGAATATAAGTTAAAGCTTTTACTTCTAAAACTATGAGAGATAATAATGGTGCATACAATACAAACTAAAAAGATTTAAATTCCAGTCACAATCTTGTCCAGCTGCCACTGTTCGACACTTCATCTGCTCAGTTCAACTGACTTTAATTCGGATAAAAGCGCCTGTCAAATGTAATGAATTAGCTATAAAAAAAACCTGAATGCCCCCCCCATCACCCATTTAATACACTTATCTGCTTCAGAGGAGACGGTCATTCATGGTAGCACATCTCACCTCAAAAGATCAAAGCAAGAGGAAGCTTCAGTTGAGCAATCACAAAGGTTTGTGGGACAAAACCCCAACCTGACCTGACCTGACATTGATAAGAGAACCCAGGAGAGCAGGTCAGCCCCTTAACTTATATACTCACCAGACTCCGCTTGTTCTAGTACAGGTGGACCAGCGATTGAGCGCAGAATTGAGAAAATGACCACCTGACGTACAGATAAGTTGTTATTTTGCGCAAGTTAACTTGTAAATAAATATATAAATGACAGAAGAAGTGAAAGTGGTAGCACAGTGGTTAAAGTGTTGGACTGCTAGTTGGAAAATCAGGGTTCAATTCCCAGAACCACCAATTTACTACCGTTTGGCCCCTGAGCAAGGCCCTTAACCCCCAATTGCTCAGTGTCTGCCAAACGCCGTAAATGTAAATGGACTAATAAAACTCAGTGAAAGATTACACATCTAAATCTGAATCTAGTCAAGCTGCATTGTTTAAGCAGCAGACACACACTCACACACACACACACACACACACACTTACACACACACAGTCTTAGCTAAGGCAATGATTCAGCAGGAAGCAGCATATTTTGCTCCATGTCTGCCTGAACACACTGTCCGTCTTCCAAACGCCAATGGATAAAAACAGTCTGATGATTCATCGCAAAATCTTTAAAGTCTTGAGATTTTGTAAGCTTTTGTTAAAGAAACAACACATATCAACATCCCTCGCTGATTCTAGGGAACGACTGCCCGTCCAGGAAAGATTAAACGTCGTCTAGAACCAAGCGGCGGTTGTTTAACGATCATCGCCTCACATGCTAATCACTTGACAAAACGATTTAAAGAAGTGTTTTCCAATTTCCAAAGCATTTTCCACTCACTGTGATTTCTCTGATGTAACACCGGCTCACCTACAAGGGATTTCAGGCAGGGTAGGGGTGAAGGGTTAATCCCACAATGCACTGCTGAGTACATCAGGATAAGGATTGGGCAACAATGGGAAATCTTAGATTGGCTTGATTTGAGCTCAGAATGCAAGCGGATGTCAGGTTTAAGTTATGTAACTAACGGGGGGGGGGGGTCAGGGGTCCTGATCGAATAATATAGAAGCAGGTTGTTTTAAAGAATTCTTCACTTTGGAACTCCTTCATAGTTCCAACGAGAGACCAACAACATACAGCTTTCTTTTACAGTTTAAGCTAATGCTAATTAAAGCTAGAATTATTTAGCAACTTATAAAATAAGAATTTTTTTTAAATCATTATTTAAACTCAATACAAATAACATAATACTAGGACTAGGCTCTTTATTGAACACTAAAACCCTGAAATACCTTTAGGGGCACTGACATAATATGAAGCTTTCTTCATGCTGGTTGTTTACTTTAAAACTCTAGAAAAAAAACACCTCTTAATAGTTCTTTGTAAAAGCCTCCTACGGACAGCCTAAGATTAAAATTCTGAAAAACAACAGCTTACAAAATCAAAGGATCTAAAAACCGGGAATAATGACTTATTATCTTCTACCTCTAGTTCTGCAGTGTTTTTCATGGTATTTTTTTTAGATAGCGTCTTTTTTGGAGCTGGAGTTATATAAAATAACGAACCCCTCGTTCAGAAGAACCTCTGAGAAACTTTGAGAAGGTTTAAGGTTTAACATAAGTTTCTGAATCATCTGTACTTTTAGGGGGACAAAAACAGCTCCATCCAAGTGGCAAATCCAGACCTTAAGACCTTTAACATTAAAGGATTATTCTTTCTTCAAGAATATAAGGTGATAGGAAGCCATGACTGTTTATATTCCAGTGCACTGTGCCGGATATATTAACATATAAAGATCAAATTTCCCTCGAATCCTTAACAAAAGAATCTTTATGAAATCAGAGTAGGTTTCAAATGCCTTAAAATAGCCTAAGAGAATATTTTTTCCTTGTAAGGAATCTTCTTCCATGAACCAAGAGCTGTTAATCCTCAAAACAAAAACGATTTATCCTTAAATCAACATATCTCATCCAGATGTTTTAGACTCCATCTAGCAAATCTACCAACCTGCTTAGAGATTCGGTACAACGTTTCCAAGTATTTTCTGTTTAGGAAGCTCGGAAAACCTAAAAAACATGTCTGTTTATTAACCCACTGCATACACACGCTGGATATCCTCTTACTCAGTGATAAACACCACCCTATAAAAGCAACATTACACAAATGATTTTCAGCATGAGGAGAGAAATGACACAATAATCCTAAAACACTGTCATAACAGCATAACATCAACATGCTACATTCAAAACCACACACTAATCCAGTGTGTAGGACAGAATGTAGCAGAATAAAACACCACCTTTTGTGCCATACATCATTTATGCCATTTTTGTGGTTTCGGCCATAGTTGGTGGTTTGTCAGTTAAGGACTGATGCGAGTCTGATATGTTAAAGAAGATAAAATCTCTGAAGAGCTGTGGTGGCACCAGGGTATTCTGAGAGAGTAAAATGTGGGTTAAGTCCATAAGGACCAAATGTAGAACCTCTGATTTAGACCAGAGAACCCGACTGTGGCCCCTGAGAGCCGGGGGTTTGGTGTTTGCTTTGATGTTTTTTTTTAATGTGTTCTCATTTTTATAAGATAGAGACCCGTTGTGTGTACAGTTTAAATCCGTTTCCATCTCACCACCCACCTGGTCCAGGTGAGGTTCATGAACAAAGACACGGTTTATGGCAAGTATACAGTATGAGATGGATGTTAAAGGATCTCACCAGCTAGTCCTCCTCCTCCTTCTCCATGTCCTTTCCTCTTTTGCAGGATAAAATAGGGGTTTGCGCGCTCGGTGACCCAAAGCGCACCGGCCAGCAACACCTCCTCCGGGTGGAGCCACATCTTCCTTCACCTTTACAGCCTGGGTTTTTGGTTCTTTACGACGGCATCCACATCTGATCTGATTCGAGTCGGTTTATGCGCCGGGGTTTGTGCGCAGGCGGACCAGAGCGGCTGCGCGCTCGAACTCGGACGACTCGAATCTATAAAAAGGAAAATAAATAAATAAATAAAGAAACGCGATAGAACGAAGGAATGAACCACTGCGCTGATCAAAACCTTAAGATCTAAAAGAATAATGTGCACCTGTACATGCATATAAACATAAAGTGGATATATATTACATTACATTACATGGATAAATAAATATGTATCCGCGGAATCTTTTGTTGTTGGTCAGGTGCGCCTCCGGTTGGTCGCTATCCAAAAATCTGGTCAGAGAATTTACAAAAACGCGCAGTGCAAAATGGTTAAAACGGCGCAGAAACAATTTGCGTATTTACGGATTCATCGCAAAAAAAACCTGCGCGACCAAAACAACCGAATAAACAACGCGCTTTAGCGCAGGAGGTGAAACGGCTCTCCAGCGCAACGGAGCAGACATACGTCACAAATCCAAACCACGCCCCATGTGTCAGCATAGTGGGCGGGGCTTCATCAGGGCTATACAGTATTAATTACATTTTATTTAAAAATCATTATTATTGTTACAAAATAATATTTCATGTCTATTATGTTTTCACAATTTATAATAAAATATACACATATAAAGTATGTAAATATATATATTTTTATATATAAATACAATTTAATTTAGCCACAGGGGTCACAAGCCAGTGACTTCGGTGCCAGTCCCAAGCCTGGAAAAAAAAGAGAGTTGTGTCAGGAAGGGCATTCATCAGGCATAAAGTGATGGAGAGTGTGTAATGTGAGACAGGAGAATATCAGCTAGAAACAAGAGGAAGGTGTACAAGACAGTGCTAAGACCAGCTATGGTGAGACCAGATTGAGGTGGTTTGGACATGTCCAGAGGAGGGATAGTGAATATGTCGGTAGGAGGATGTTAGAAATGAAGCTACCAGGCAGAAGGTAAGAAGGAAGACCAGAGAGGAGGATTATATGGATGTGATAAACGAGGACATGAAGTTAGTGTGTATGAGTGAAGAGGGTGTAGAGAATAGGGACAGGTGGAGACAGATGATTTGCTGTGGTGACCCCTAAAAGGGAACAGCCGAAAGGAGAAGAAGAAGAAGAAATATAAATACTATAAATAATTTTATTAAGTGTGCCACTAATAACTTATTTGAGATCATCCAGTTTAGATTCTGAGCACAGGGTTTAAAAATTGGAGCCAACTTTAGGACCAAAAGTATGTGGACACCTTTTCAACCCGTAAGTTAAAAAGTCAGGATTTTCTTTACTGGAACTAACTAACACTTTGCTCAAAGCCCCTAAACTTGATTAATAAATTATGGCTGATATGGGAGAACTCTGGGGGCAGTGGTGGCTTGAATAGTAAGTTGTATATTGGAAGACCTGGTCCGATGCCCAGGTCCATCACTGCTGGGTCCTTCAGCAAGACCCAGCAGGGCCAATAAATAAACTTGGTTAAAAAAACACAATTCTATACCCTTTCTTTGATTGGTTGTGTTGGTCCATCCTTTGTCCAGGGTGAATAGCAAATCCCCTCTGATATATCAGAGTATCTGTCATCTAATATCTATAATATTAGATGACACACTACACACATTGCTACATGACTAGCCATGACACTTAGCATATAATGTAAGGAGGAGTTATAAAACCACCCCCGAGTGTGTGGTATGCACAGTGTGTTTGTGCTACTATCAGATCAACGTCGTTGTTTCCTAATAAGTCGAAATCATTAAAAGTGAACCTAGAACAGAACCAGCACTATAATTATATATAATTACACAGTAGTGTAGGGCTGCACAGACGTTTCGGTGACAAAGAGCGCTATGCATTGACCTACTTACTGAATCTGCATTAATACAAGACCAAAATCACGTTCCAGAATGTTTGGTTTGGTTTGACCTGCAATACAAGACAAAACTCAAGGAGGTCAAATGTCAGTATTGATTTAAGGTACTTAGGCTTATCTTATTTATTGAAGGTAGCAGTTGAGGACTTTGATCAGGGGCTTAGCGGTGGCTTCTGGTCAGGCACTGATCTACCACCAGCCCTTTTTGCCAATTAAAATATATCTATCTTAATATATACTGTATATATATATATACATTTTTGTCATCCAATAGTGTTTTGTAGGTCCAATATTCTAAAGACAGGGGTGTCCAATCTCGGTCCTGGAGGTCCAGTGTCCTGCAAAATTTTTTACCTGTAGGTTTCATATATCAAACAATTGATCAATTGTTTCAGATGTGTTTGATTAGGGTCGGAGCTAAACTCTGTAGGAAACAGTTTGGACAGTTTATTTAACTAAAATTAAATGTAACTAAAATTATTTATCTAAAATCACTGTTTTCTGTGTTTAAAATCACAGAAAACAGTGGGGTGTGTTTACATGTACACGGAACTCGTCTTGGCGTGCTAGTGCTTAATAATGACAGCACAATAAAACAATGAACAGAATACAAAAATATAAACGTAGAAAAATAAAATAAAAGATTATCTTTATCTCTCCTGTCTTTCCTTCTTTTCATTCATTTGCAGTAAAGACCTCATGTTTTTTATGAGCCGTTGTTAGAATCATAAAGAACCTCCAGTTTAACCCCCGAAACACTAGGAACAAGGAAAGACCTGGATAGATTGCTGTTATGTGCTGTTATATAAGAGGACCCGTTCACACACACATTTACACACTCTTTTAAATTCAAATTGAGGCCCGTGTGTAATTTAGCCCAGACCAGTGGCGGGCGGTGCATTTAGTACCTAGGCCTTCAGAAGGAATTTACCCGACTGATAATACCCCCACTATCACAAATCCCAATTATAGAAACACATCAATACTAAACAAACACACAATATAACACGGCCTGGAATTACAGACAGAGAGACATTTCACATATTGAGGATAAAAAAAACCATTTTTATTAAAGCAAGAAACCCGTTAACACACAACTCCAAACCTCTACACTACAACCACAACTGTACCACCTACAACATCTGGAACAGTTCAGAATCAATATTTATCTTAATATTAATATAACATCACAAAAACATTACAGATATCAATAAAATATATCAGACATTTAAAGGCTGTAAGTCAGTGTTAGCGGTCGGCGGCGCTGGTCTGGAAGTGGGGAATAAACTCTTTCTCGCACCGAGACAAGATAGTTATCTTCAGGGTACCGAACTTTACTCACCATCTACAACTTTAACGGAAAAAGCCGCCTTAAAAACAAATATTTAAGTTTGTTTGAGACCAAGTTAATTTCTCCTCCGTCAGCCATTGTGGGGGTAAAAATTCTATTTATACTGTACAAACGTGTTTCGCTAGTTTGTGCTCGGCTGTAAGAATTAAGTTTGATCGACCAATCAGAGGACAAATATGCTAACGTCATTGTGGGCCAGCTAATAGGCGCTTTTAAAATCTGATTGGTTGCAGAAACAGTGTTTAATAATATTAACCCAATGATCAATCTGCCACTGCTGATATAGTGTAAGTTCCACGGGCAGCGCTACTGATTCTGAAGGCAGATTAGATTAACATGGCAGCACATAGAAACTGAAATCTGATTGGACAGAAAATCTAACATCCACATACACGTACCGGAAGCAGTGCAGCAAGAGAAAAACCACAAAATGAAGAGAATAAACTGTTGGAATAAATTAATACAATTTAATGGAACAAATATTAGAAATAAGGTTGTAAATGTAGGTCAGTGATTCTATTTAGGATTCTGACCCTGACTGACCACCACTGGCCCAGACAATCTTCTCGCCAGAAGGTATCTGGGGCTACCGAAACTAACTGGAAGAAACCAAAAGAAACACAGAAGGGATTTTACTTACTCCGACATAGGTTGCTTTGAGGTCTGCTGTTAGTCATTTTCACATTTGGGTCTTGGGCAGGAAGTGAAACCATAAGAAGTGCAATGATTTCAGTCTGATTCTTAAAATGACGTCTGCACAACAAACAGCACTTTAAAATTGATAATTATAATAACGTTGTTGTAATTTTATTTTAAAAAAGCTCCCATATTACAGGAGGTAATAGAAGAAGTGGTAGCACGGTGGTTAGGGCGTTTGACTTCTAAACAAAAGATTGTGGGTTTGATTTTTACTACTAACAATTTCCCACTGTTGGGCCCCTAAGCAAGGCCCTTAAACTGCAATTGTTTAGTTATAAATGAATTAAATGTTGTAAGTCGCTCTGGATAAGAGCGTCTGCCAAAAGCTGTAAATATTACTGAGGTTTAATAATTTCACTCAAGCACACTTAAGTCATCTCCTTTGTTTTAGTTCAGAGAATTAAACACACACAGACACATAAAAATAACATTAAATTCCTTTAACTGACCTCAAAAAGAGAGATTCTAGAAGATTCCCAGAAATCCTAAGGGTGGGGGGAGTTGCTAAAGAATAGTAGGGGGTCTAGGAAAGTGTATGGAACCTTAAAGAATTGTTCTCTCTCTGTTTTCTGTTTTTTTTATATTTTTTTGTTATCATGACCCAACAAATGTATTTTTTGTGACTCATCAGTCAAGTGATTTTCTGATTGACAAATCAGTTCCTGTACATGACAAAATTCTGGAAATAAAGTTTGTCCAAAACCATTTCCATCCAAACGACAACATATTAAAAAAAATATCTTTGAAAGGAACTCGGTTGCTGCCGTAGATCGTCTGTTTCTTAAGTACTGTTTATAAGCACACTGTAACCGGTGTCTGAAATGGAGATTCAAAAGCTCAGGCTTGAGGAAACCATTGGCTGGGAATACAGGAAGTGAAACTCTGCTATGCTTCAGTATTTACATTCACAGCTTTTGGCAGACGCCCTTATTCAGAGCAACTTACATTTATCTCATTTATACATTATATAGCAATTGGGGGTTAAGGGCCTTTCTCAGGGGCCCAACAGTAGTGGCTTGGTAAAGCTGGGAATCGAACCCACAATCTTCAGGTTGGCGGTCCAACACCTTAACCATGACCTTAACCATAAGCAACACCTTTCCCAATCTCGACCCACCATATTTCTTTAGAATTTCTGTTTTTCCTTAAAGGTTTTTTCCAAGATCATTTTTGGGCACTCAATAGCTAGTCAGGCATGACTAGCTATTAATGGCATTTTAATTCATTGCAATGGAAAAAAAATTGATTTGACATACGAGTAATTTGAGTTACGAGCTCCGTCACGGAACCAATTAAAGTCGTAAGTCAAGGCACCGCTGTATTAATAATAATAATAATAATAATAATAATAATAATAATGACTGCTAAACGTTAGAAATGTAACTGAAGGTGTGAGTCCTTAGGAACATTTTAACGAGATAACGAATCATTGAGTCTGTATTCTGTCCTTTTTTTTTCTAAACACAAAAATTGGTCACAGATCTACTGTAATGGAAGACCGGATGGGTAACAAGCAGTACCAGACTGAAATATCTCCACATAAAGATGTGGAAGTTTCGTTATGAGTCTAAAGCAAGTGTCATGGTTCCTTTCCCCTCTCGCTTTGGTAAAAACATGGTATTTGTGTAAACAGCTCAAGAGCCCTCAACCACAAAGCCACAGCATGTCCCATTCTGCCATTAAAATAACATGCAAAGCTAGCAACACTGGGGAACTACAGCACAGGGTAACAAGACTGGGGAAGTACCGCGTTGACCCAAATCTGTATTAAGTTCTTGTACACTGTAATGACAAACAGAAGCTACTTGGTTTATCCTCAACCACTCAACACCAGCAGCACATCCAAATGTACAGCATTTGACCGACAGCCTTATCCAAAGTGACGGCTTGATGGTACTGGGAATTAAACCTGACAACCCTCTGATCCGAAATCCAACAAATCAACCCACTTGTGCATAAGTTCTCAAGGTTCCCATCAAGCTTGTGCTTGTTAAAGCAGCCTGATTCTATTTATTTGATTGACATTTGTCATTTTCTTATATAAAGAACCAGAAGTGACTAAATAAAAATACATATTTCCCTGTTTTACCCCACTCTATATTAGGGGTGGCAAGTCAGTAGGGGCAATGGGGCACCGTCCCTCACCAGAAAAGTGAGCTACTTACCATGTTAACAATAAGTTAAATATATATCGCAAATTAATAATAAAAATTAGTTGTTAAGGTGTTGGACTACCACCTTGAAGCCCCAGGTTCAATTCCCAGCACCACCAAACCACCGCTGCTGGGCCTTAACCCCCAATTTTCAGTTGTATAACAAGGAATAATGTAAGTCGCACTGGATAAGGACGTCTGCCAAATGCTGTAAATGTAAAATGTGTGTGTATGAAGGTCCGTGTTTTGACGTGTTTTCAATCAAGGTAATTTATATCAAACAGAGATGATAATATTAATGTAATAGATAGAGAGAGAGCGAGAGAGAGAGAGAGCGAGAGAGAGAGAGAGAGAGAGAGAGAGAAATATTACTTTAATCAAAGTTGTGTGACGTTTCATATTATAGAATAATATAAGAGTTAATAAGATGTATATTTTACTATTTTTTTAAATTATTTTTATTTATTAACATCATGCAACTCTTACCGAAGGTCAAATCACAGCTGGTTCATCAAAGTCCTTCTTATACACCTAACGAAGGCCTCTTTCCAACCCTGAACACATATTAATTTATTATTACATTAAGTTCTGTTCACAAAACCATCCGAAACCCTGTAAATACGTTTATCCTTCATTCTTTGCACCCTGCTGGTTTGGAGAAGTTCTTCATACATGACCTTGTAGTCTCTGACCACCTGTGCAACCCTAAACACTAACATTTTTCCTTAAACATTCAGATCCTTTAAACGAATCATTCCTATTAAAGACGACATGTGTCCAAAGAGTGTCTGTTTAATCCCCCTCCTGTGTCTGTCTCACACATCCTCCAGCAATTCACTCAATTCCAGCTAAAGATCTCTATCACTTCTCATTACGTCTTCCACACAGAGACAGTGGAGGTCTGTTGGAAGCCACTTATTTACCCAGTCAACAATAAACTCCGCTGGCATTTATTTGTTTTTAGTGGCTTGTTTTAATGAAGATTAACATGTAACTGTGATTAGAAGGGTTTCTTTTAAATAATGCATGCAAACATACAGTATTTTTATTTCAGTGAGATGGAGAGTAAATGCTGGGATGTAAATATAATGGATTTAGTTTGGTAGAAAGACTAAAGTCTGTATTATTGACCAAGAATGAGCCCTAATTCTTTTTTTTTTTAACTCCAGCATTACACCCTGCACTCCTTTGCATTTTTGACAGCAGGCTTCAGAAGAGTTTCTTTCCCAGCGGCAAATCCTTGCTTAATCAGCCACCATCTGCACCACCCGGCTCCATCTGTCAGTCACCCGCAGCCTCCAGCAGTTTACCAGTCATGATTTTTATCACTATTCATTCTCTCTATCCTCAAATACACTGATGGTCTGTTGGCAGTCACTCACATTTACTCAATAAACAAAACTGACATATATTATATCTGCTGAATGCTCCAGTGGGATGGGATCAACCTAGGGCATTGGCATAGACTTGAGAAAATAGGTTCTTCAGTGGTTTCTTTAGGTTTCTTTATTCTTTACTCGGAATAAATTTTCCAAGTATAACAGAAAGAATAAACCAGATTCCCTAATAATTAGATATAAATAATAGTTTATTATCTGGAAAGAATCTGATTAAATTTCAACGCGTAGAGGTTTAAAAAAAGGTTTCAGCTACACAGTAAACCTGGTGGGGCTGCAGATGGTGGTGGACTACAGCAGATGCGGGCTGTCTAAAATGCAGTGTACTGTGTATTGTCATGTATAAACAGAAATCTTTGTAATAAATATGGTGTACCATCATTTGGCATGGGTTCCGGATCAGTGGAGGCTTGTGACCATGGCCTTTAAAACAAACACACTAACTTAAAATCAAATGCTATTACAACTAAATATATAATTTATCAGACAGCCTCGTTTCCCGCGTGCTGCACCGGCTCAGCGCAGAACATGGATGGTATTTAGTAAGAGCGCTTGTGTGTCAGTATTTTATTTTATTATCATCCTGGTAAATTATTATGTTTGTGGAAGTTGCAAAAACTCCATCAATCCACAGGCATCCGAACAAAACACAGGTGAAGAGACGGGACCTCACTTCTGCATCTGCTTCAGAAAACATGGTGGTGTGTAGGGTGCACTTTAGACTGGAGGATATGACGCAGTGGGATGTTGAAGCAAGTTAAAGTTCTCGACGTCGTTTACTTGATGAAAATCACGCTTACACACTGCCTCCGAAACGTTCATTCCGGCAAGACTAACTAGGTCAGCATAACTAAAAGGAGAACCAGAGGGAAACACAGACATAAGGGCTCCCTGATATGTTAAGCAACCAGCCGCTCTCATCATCAACACCGTGATCAATAAGAGAGGGGAAGACACAGCATCTAAACATACCAGATCACCTTAATACTCAACACCCATGAGTCCCCCGGATCTGCTCCTTTATCTAAGGGGAATCAATACAAAATGCTTGATTAAATAAGTAGGTTTTTAACCTGGACTTAAACACTGAGACTGTGTCTGATTCCCGAACATACATAGGGAGGTTATTCCATAGCATTGGGGCTCTGTAAGAAAAGGCTCTGCCCCCTGCTGTAGTTTTTATAATACGCGGTACTGACAGGCAGCCTGCATCCTTTGATGGAAGTAGGCGTGGCGGAACGTAAGACACTAGAAGTTCGCTTAAGTACTGCGGTGCGAGACCATTTAGAGCTTTATAAGTTAAAAGTAGTATTTTAAAATCGATGCGGTGTCTCACTGGGAGCCAATGCAGTGCGGATAGGACCGGTGTGATGTGCTCGTATCTTTTAGTTTTAGTGAGGACTCTCGCTGCTGCTGTTCGTTCTGGACTAGCTGAAGTTTATTAATGCACCTAGTTGAACATCCAGACAGTAAAGCGTTACAGTAATCCAGCCTGGATGTGATAAACGCATGAACTAATTTTTCGGCATCAGTAAGCGACAAGATATTTCTTATTTTAGCGATATTTTCTGAGATGATAAAACGCTATCCTGCTAATATTGTCGACATGGGCTTCAAATGAGAGATTGGAGTCTAAAATCACACCCAGATCTTTTACTGTTGCACTTGGTGAAACAGAAAGACTGTCTAGGGTTAAGGTGTGATCAGGAAGCTTACTTTTAGCTACCTGTGGTCCTAGAACCAGAACCTCCGTCTTGTCAGCGTTAAGCAAGAGGAAATTGCATAGCATCCAATCTCTTACTTCCTTCACTTCACACATTGCTCAATATTATTAAAAAACTGGCCTTTCGCATCAGGCCTTGATGAGACGTATAACTGTGTGTCATCAGCGTAACAGTGGAAACTGATATCATGCTTACGAATTATGTTTCCCAGAGGCAGCATGTAAAGAGAGAAAAGAAGTGGGCCTAAAACCGAGCCCTGTGGAACACCATACTTTACAAGGGAGCACGCAGAATAATCACCATTTAAATCTACAAACTGGTAACGATCGGTTAAATAGGACCTGAGCCACGCAAGAGCTGTTCCTTTAATTCCTACTGATTTTTCTAATCTGTGAAGAAGAATATCGTGATCTATAGTGTCGAAGGCCGCACTAAGGTCAAGTAATATAAGCAACGAGACACAGCCTTGGTCAGATGCCAGTAAGAGGTCATTAGGCCTGAATCTTGATTGATAAAGTTCGTGTATGTTATTTCTTTGTAAGTATGAACATAGTTGTTGCGCAACTACCTTCTCTAGAATTTTAGAGACAAACGGAAGGTTAGATATCGGTCTGTAGTTTGACAGCTCATTTTGGTCAAGGTCAGGTTTCTTAATTAAAGGTTTAATCACTGCTAATTTAAAAGATTTGGGAACATACCCACTGCTGAGAGAAGAGTTAACTATTTTCAACAGGGGTTCTGATACTGCCGGTACAATTTGTTTAAGAAAGTGTGTTGGTATAGGATCTAACACACAAGTTGACGGTTTTGTGGAAGAGATGAGTGCGATTAGGTTTTTCTCTTCCAGAGGAGTGAAATTTTCTAAGTTCTGATCTGATGCGGTTGGATGTTCATCAGAATCATTCGAAAGGTCCGGTTTTAAAGCGTTAATTTTCTGCCTAATGTTTGCAATTTTATTATCAAAGAAGTTCATGAAATCCTCACTGCTGCACGCAGTTATGGTGCAGGTTTCTGAGGACGTCTTATTCCTAGTTAATTTTGCGACGGTATCGAATAGAAATCTAGGATTATTTTTATTATTTTCAATAAGGTTAGAAAGATACGTTGATCTATTTACACTAAGAGCTTTTTTATAAGCTAGAATTCCCTCTTTCCATGCTGCCTGGAAAACCAGCAATCTAGTTCGGCGCCATTTACGTTCTAGTTTACGGGCGCTCTGTTTTAAAGAGCGTGTGTGTTCATTATACCATGGAGCGAGTTTCTTATCTTTAATTATTTTTCTTTTAACTGGAGCCACGTTATCTAATGTAGAGCGGAATGCGGCATCTATATGTTCGGTCGCCTGCTCGAGTTCTGTTGGATCAGACGGCGATCCAATGACAGAAGACAAGTCTGGAAGACAATTAATAAAGCTCTGAGCAGAAGTTGAAGTAAATGTACGTTTAAAGCGGTAGCGCTACATATGCACTATTAGTATGACGCATTTTAAACGATATAAGATGGTGATCAGAAATAATTTCGCACTGAGGAGTTGTTACTATATTACTTATACTTATTCCGAGAGATAGTATTAAATCTAACGTGTGACCTGCTTTATGAGTGGGTCCCATTACACACTAATTTACTCCCACTGAGTTGAGAAGAGAGATAAATGCTGTTCTCAGCGGGTCGTCTGAGTTTTCAAAATGAATATTAAAGTCTCCAGCAATTAACACTTTATCAGCGGAGACAACCAGGTTAGACAGGAAATCTGCAAATTCACTAAGAAATTCAGAGTACGGACCTGGGGTCTGTAAATAAGAACTAGAGAAATTGATTGGCTCTGCTTATTATTTGTCTCTGCAGATGTAAGGTTACTGTAGAGAGCTTCAAATGAATTAAAATTACGTCCGTGTTTCTGTACGATAGTTAGATTATTATTATAAATAACTGCGACGCCTCCACCTCTACCATTAGGGCGAGGCTGATGTATGTAGCTGAAAGCTGGAGGACTAGCTTTAGCAATGTTAAGAGGTCCTAATGGCAAATCCTAAATGCCAAACGACTGTAACTTATTTTATGGCGGTTTCAATGCCCGGCACACACCGATTTAATCCAGTTTTCCAATTGATTCAGAAAATTGGTGGTTTTCATTATAATACATGGCTTTAGTATCTCTTGATCATTAGTGACACACTGACATCCTGAAGTAACATTTGGAATTTCAAAATTTGAGAAATCGTTCAATAACAAATAAGAAAAAAAAACATACTTTTTTAGAGGTGGAAATAATTTTTTTTCCCAAAAACGACTCCAGAATCGTAAATAGTGTAATTTAAATTATATTTTTAAGATACTTTAGTTCATTATTTTTCTATACATTGACTCACTGGGGGTTCTATAGCTAGAATATGCACTTTAATCCAGTGAATTTAAACCCTAAACAGTTTTAAGTAGAAACCTGTGCAAGTCCTATTCAGAACCACTAAAAAACTTCTGTATCATTTCTATGCTATGAAAACTTTGAGTGCTTCATATTTAGAACCCAAAAACATTCTCTAAAGAGCATTATTAGCACTGGGTTTCTAGATAAAACGTCTATGTTTTGTTTTTACATAAAATCCTGCTGCTTCAAAAACTCACGATGTAGTTTTGATATCCTTATAATGCATTCTTTTCAGAAAGAAACCGTGGACTTTTCCTGCCTCACTCGTTTCTCATCCACTTCCTGGTTAGTGATCTGAAACTCATGTTTTTCTGCTGATTGTAATGGAGGGGTTTTTAACAGACTTCTCAGAATTCAGACAGAAAGATCAGATAGAAATATCTCAGTCTTGCTTTGATAAGGAACTTTCCATGCAGATACATGCAGAAGGTTTTATGATGTAGGTTGTGAAAGTAGCTGTAAACCCCGGGGGGAGGGGGGGGGTGTTCCTTTTAAAAGTGATCTACAAAGTTTACAATGATGACTTCAGATGAAACCCAACCACTAAAAACCCACGAAAAAAACCTCCATTTTTAAATGTTAATTATATTCCTCATCAACCCCGAAAAAATACACAGTAATTATTCATTCAGGCACACGGTTTAATAAATGAGATTCAGTCTGTAAGACTTTTTGGTTATTCTTCAGCTCTCGGGTTTAAAACTGGTCATAAATATTGATAAATATGTGAATTTCAGTATATAGAGACGTGTTCTAGCTTTCTGTTAGGTAGAAGAGCGGCCCTGTTGGTAGATCTTCATTAATAATGTCATTCTTTATATCCTGCCATTTTAAATCACCGTCTGTTTTAAAATGGAGGTCAGGTTTATAATAGTCGGATCGATGCTGACGCTCGAACACAATATCGCTCAAGTTTAATCTGTCGGCTTCGTACTTTACACACTGTGATTTTTTTTTTCTGTGGTTTAGATGATTCGTTTGACACATAAACATTACAGCACAGTAAAAATTTGTTTCCCAGATTAGGGAACTGAGGTAAGATTGTAGAATTTTCCTTCTTTTTTGTCTTCCTTCCCCTCTCTCTCTCTTTCTCTCTCTCTCTCTCTCTCTCTGTCTCTCTCTCTCACTGTTGAGCTACATATGCCACAACGGAGCTGCCAGTGATCCAGACCCCATCTCCACCCTGGACCTGTCGGACTCTTCCCTGTGACCTGCTCCAAATACATCACCAGGGTGACCAAGGACGTCCCACTCTGCCATAAAGACGTTCCAGGTGTTCTTTAAGGACTTATGATTTAAGTTGCTCACACACACACACAGTGTAACTACATAATTCCTGCTACCTGTTTTTCACCCAAATGAGGACGGGTTCTCTGTTAAGTCTGGTTCCTCTCAAGGTTTTTTCCTATTTCCATCTCAGGGAGTTTTTCCTTGCCACCGTCACCCTCGGCTTGCTCATCAGGGACAAACTGATTTCTGTCTCATTTTCATCTTATCATTTCTGTGATTGTGTAAAGCTGCTTTGTGACAATCACCAGTGTAAAAAACCCCAAACACATAAAACTGAATTGAACTGAATTGAATAGCGTTAGATATGATACAGCGACCCTGGAGCAATAAAGGGTTAAGGGCTTTGATCAAAGGCCGACAGTGGCAGATTAAACTCTAATCCCAATCTTTTGGCATTTGCATTTGAAGTCCTTATATAAAGCGACTTACATTGATCTCATTTATCCAACCAGGAAATAAGGGCCCTGTTCAGGGGCCCAGCAATGGTAGCTTGATGCTGCTGGGAATCAAACCCACAGTTTTCCGGTGCACAACCACTGCGCTACCACATCCCCTTTTTCTAATCAAATCTCAAAGCCTAAACCATTTGAGCCACCACTGCTCAAAATAATCATTTAGTGACATGCTGTTGGATGAGAATATTGAGCTGTGTAATTCTTCCGAATACAAAAAAAAAGATGAACTTTATCGTATAATTGATGCTAACATTATTGGATTTATTAGGAATGACATGTTTCACCTTTTTTAATTTGTGAAACATGTAAACAAGTTGGTTCCTTGTTTCAGTTTTCTCAGTGGCTGAAAACACTCATACAGATACACAAATCCCAAATCAACAGAAATACCTCAGAGCACCGACGCCGGAGACTCCGTCCATAAGTTCCAAATAAACCTGATCTTACGTAATACTGTAATACTGCTGCACTTCTGGACTAGAATCAGAATCACTCCAAAAAGATTAATCGATACCGTCTGTTCATTTATACAGGAGTGTTTTATTTCTGTTATTTTAAACTTCAGCTTGATTTCTGACTGCATCACTGTGACTAGGAGAGATAGATGGATGGATGGATGGATGGATGGATAGATGGATGGATAGATGGATGGGTAGATGGATGGATAGATGGATGGATGGATGGATGGATAGATGGATGGATAGGTTTATTTTTTAAATAAATGGGCAGACATTTGGATTGATGGGTGGATAAAACAGAAAACAGATGGATGCACAGGTGGATGAAGGGATAGACATTTGGACATGATAAATAATTGATAGAATAAATACAGTAGATTTATGTATAGATGAATGGCTCAACAATAAAATGTGAATTTATTGATGGATGGATGGATGGATGGATGGATGGATGGATGGAGTCAGATGATAGATAGATAGATAGACAGACAGACAATTAGACAGACAGACAGACAGACAGACAGACAGACAGATAGATAGATAGATAGATAGATAGATAGATAGATAGATAGATAGATAGATAGATGGATTTTATATGGCATTTATATACATATAAATCATGTTTTTCACAGATTTAAATACATAGAACATTTTCTACATTTGGACAGATGGATGGGTGGATTGATTGATTGATGAAGGGATTGATGGATGGATAGATAGATGGATGGATAGACAGATTTAATGATCGAATAGAGGGTGGATCAATAAATGCATGGCATTTCTATCCATTTCCCGAGTTATTGAACATTCTCCTAATAATAAAGTAGAAGTTGAAATATGAAGCTTTCACTAACTCCAGCTCTGATTTCCACACCAGGTGAATCTGCACTAAAGCACCACGAATCACACTCAGCCATGTTCCCACCTCAGAAATAAACAGAGAAGTATTTTCTTACTAGAATATAGAGCACATCCAGTTAAAAAAACACTGGATACATCTATATATTCTCAGTTATATTTTACCCCCGCGTGATCACTAATATCCTTGTAAAGAGGTAAATATGGGGGTAACTGTTTTAATTCTCGGTCGCGTATCTGAATCTCAGCATATCTTTATGTGCATTAATGAACACAGAATTAATATTAGAGTCTCATTGACATCTTCAGAGGCAGAAGCATTAATATAAATGTATATGTGCAGTGTACATTGTGGGCAGGAAGATAAACCGCTGATAAAACTTTAGCTCTGCAGCCTCGTTATACTTAAAATCCCTTTACTTTCCTCCTCCTTCTCAATCCGTCTATAGAGATGCTATTTATGTCACACCAGTTTCCTCCTATTACCCAGACGAGACTAGAGCATGTTTAGCCTCTGGGTTTATTTTTTTCACTCCGATGCAGGATGTAGAAGAGAGAGAGAGAGAGAGAGAGAGAGAGAGAGAGAGCGAGAGAGAGAGAGAAGACAAAGAGAGAGAGAGAGAGAGAGAGAGAGAGAGAGAGAGAAAGAGAGAGAGAGAGAGAGAGAGAGAGAGAGAGAGAGGAGAGAGAGAGAGAGAGAGAGAGAGAGAGAGAATTAGAAGACACGGAGTACTGATCACATAGGGATCCAGCAGGTGACATTCATATATTTTTAGCCATGGTGGCTGTCTGTTTGAGCAACTAACTACAAATTTATTAATATATCCTTTCTTTTACTTATTATTTATCTTTAATTTTATCCAAATAAATATCATAAATCATATATCGAATCAAATAAATATTACATATCATAAATATCATTATACTACCGCTTTTACCCTATTACCGCTTATGCACCCAAAGTAAAAAATTAAAGTAACATTTAAGTTTGTTTTCATGGCTGTGTTTTTAATAGGAAATAATTTTTAAATTAGCAAACGCAGAAAATGTTTCTGTAAATCCATAAAAATGGCATTAGGACATAAACGTTATTTTAACCGTTTCATAAATATTAATTATTCGAAAATGTAAAAAGAAAAAGCTTTTATTTTTAATCATATTTAAACTACAACGTATTTTTCTTTCTATCTATCTATCTATCTATCTATCTATCTATCTATCTATCTATCTACAGCATCTATCTGTCTATCTATCTATCTATATTTATTTGGGTTTGGGGTCAGGGCCCATGGTCAGTCCTGATACATCACCTCTGAAGCAGAGAGAATTGGAGCCTTGGGGTTTTAGGGTCCAAACCCTTTCTGTGCTGGGGTTGGAGCCCAGACCCTCCAACAATCCGAAATCTGAGATTACCACCACCACTATGACGATTTTCTATGAAATAAGACACCACTTATAATGAACTGTCTGGGATTAATTTAGTGGGTAACGGTGTTGTACTTTTCATGTTTTTGGTAGTCGGTCAGCAGCACAACATTCAACTTTAAACAATTATCGTCTCGGTTCAGTTGAAATAAACTTCCTGCTGAACATGTGACTCCTGGAATATATTAAATATTTTGAAAGGTTTCTCAAAAGTTGACATTTATTTTGAAAAAATAACACAAATCATAGGGCAGCACTGTTGCCTCACAGTAAGAAGGTCCCGGTTCAACCAGGTTTGATTCCCCTGCAGGGGTCTTTTTGTGTGGAGTTTGTATGTTCTCCCCGTGCTTGTGTGTGTTTACTCCGGGTTCTCCGGTTTCCTCCCACAGTCCAAAAACATGTATGTTAGATTGATTGGTGATTCTAAATTGCCCATAGGAGTGAGTGTGAGTGTGTGTGATGAACTAGCAACCTGTCCAGGGTGTCCCCCTCCTGTCTTTCACCCAAGCAGGTATAGAAGATGAATGAATGAATATAAATCATAAGGAAGTATTTTAAATTAAGTGCCACTATAAATAAGGGTTATTTATTGATTTGTCTTCGCATCAGCCTATACAGGGAAAATTGTGGCTCATAGTTAAGGTGTTGGACTACCAACCTGAAGATTGTGGGTTCAATTCCCAGCTCCACCAGGTCACCACTGAGCAAGGCCCTTAACCCACGATGGCACTTAAACCTAAATGTCTTTCTGGAAAAGTGGCAGCTCAGTGGTTAATGAGCTAATTGGAAGATCGGGGTTCGATTCCCAGAACAACTAGCCTACCACTGCTGGGCCCCTGAGCATTAGATCTGTTACTGCTGTGTATGTCTTTTAATATGCAAATGAGTTTAATGACACGTGACTAATTAATAATTTGGTTGTGTAATGCAAATGTAAGAAACAGTCTCGCTGTTAATTATGGAGTGTCAGCGCCCCCACGTGGACAAAACATGCACAGGCCTTTTTAAAAATCTTGGTGGCTGAAATTAGTGGTAGTCTTTATCCCAACAAACTTTCAGTCAGTTAATTATATTTTATCTTATTTTTAATTATCATTTTTAATTTTAATAACTAAAGTTTTTGTACTCCCCATGTGCAATGACAATAAAGACGATTATTATTATTATTATTATTATTATTATTATTATTATTATCAGCAGCAATTTAAAGTTCGTAGCTATTAAAAAAAATTGTGCTTTTTATTTAATACAGTTTTTTTAAATAACTCACATTTTCTTTTAACCCCCAAAACTTATTTTTCAGTCTTTTAACGAAATTATTTTTTTCCAAGGTTACAATTTTAGCCTTGATACAGCACATTCTTTGAGCAGAGACGGTTAAGGGCCATGCTAAAGGGCCCAATAGTGGCAGCCTGGCCTGCAGGGGCTTTAACCCCTGATCTTCTGATCCACAATCATTTGCCCTAACCAATTGAGCTACCATTTTCTGAAAACTCTGTCAGCTTTTTCATTCCTTTTTTTGTTTCGGTTTAAGTGAAGCTGAAGTCATCACTGTCCTTTGTCCTGCAGTGGTCTCGGTACCCTATGTCTGAAGACCAGTTCTTGTTTTTAAGTCTCAGTTCCTCTCGAGGTTTTTGCCCTAACAAATTTGGGAATTTTACTTTTCTTTACCAGCATGTGTATAAATATGATGCTGACATTTCCTATTCTACTTTTTCATACATTAAATCCAGCAGAAATTAGAAACGAGACATTCTGTAGAATCCATCCAATCAGAGGGACTTTTAAAAACCTGTATGTGTTTCTGGTTTTGTGTGCCGTAGGCAGGGGCGTCGCTAGCAATTGTGGGCCCTATAAAAGACTATGAGGTTGGGCCCCCTATCACACCCATTCTATACTGTTACTACTAATAAAACGGATCTATGGGGGACCCTGGGACTGTCCTAATTTGTCCCAAAGACCAGTTATGATGTATGGTTTAGAGACAGTGGTGAGACAGCTATGATGTATGGTTTAGAGACAGTGGTGAGACAGCTATGATGTATGGTTTAGAGACAGTGGTGAGACAGCTATGATGTATGGTTTAGAGACAGTGGTGAGACCAGCTATGATGTATGGTTTAGAGGTTTGACAGTGGTGAGACAGTGGTGACAGCTATGATGTATGGTTTAGAGACAGTGGTGAGACCAGCTATGATGTATGGTTTAGAGACAGTGGTGAGACCAGCTATGATGTATGGTTTAGAGACAGTGGTGAGACAGCTATGATGTATGGTTTAGAGACAGTGGTGAGACAGCTATGATGTAGACAGTATGGTTTAGAGACAGTGGTGAGAGACAGCTATGAAGACAGTGTATGGTTTAGAGACAGCGGTGAGACCAGCTATGATGTATGGTTTAGAGACAGTGGTGAGACCAGCTATGATGTATGGTTTAGAGACAGTGGTGAGACCAGCTATGATGTATGGTTTAGAGACAGTGGTGAGACAGCTATGATGTATGGTTTAGAGACAGTGGTGAGACCAGCTATGATGTATGGTTTAGAGACAGTGGTGAGACCAGCTATGATGTATGGTTTAGAGACAGTGGTGAGACCAGCTATGATGTATGGTTTAGAGACAGTGGTGAGACAGATATGATGTATGGTTTAGAGACAGTGGTGCTGAGAGAGAGACAGGTGGCAGAGCTGGAAATAGCTTAGCTGAAGACGCTAAAGGTTTTCTTTGGGAGTGATGATGTTGGACAGGATAGGAACAATTTTATCAGGAGGACAGCATGTTAGATGTTTTGGGGAGAAAGTCAGGGAAGAACAGATTGAGGTGGTTTGGACATGTCCAAAGGAGGGACAGTGAATATATCGGTAGGAGGATGTTAGAAATTAAGCTACCAGGCAGAAGGTAAAGAGGAAGACCAAAGAGGAGGTATATGGATGTTACATGAAGTTAATGGGTTTAAGTAAAGAAGATGTAGAGAATAGGGTTAGGTGGAGACAGAGGATGTAGAGAATAGGGTTAGGTGGAGACAGAGGATGTAGAGAATAGGGTTAGGTGGAGACAGAGGATGTAGAGAATAGGGTTAGGTGGAGACAGAGGATGTAGAGAATAGGGTTAGGTGGAGACAGAGGATGTAGAGAATAGGGTTAGGGAGACAGAAGATGGGGGTCAGAGGATGTAGAGAATAGGGTTAGGTGGAGACAGAGGATGTAGAGAATAGGGTTAGGTGGAGACAGAGGATGTAGAGAATAGGGTTAGGTGGAGACAGAGGATTCGCTGTGGTGACCCATAAAAGGGAACAGCCGAAAGGAGAAGAAGAATTTATTGATTACTTATTATTAGTATTAAAATTTACTCCCCTGCAAACAAAACAGTTTTTATGTCTACATTAATATAAATAAATCTAAAACTAAAAGAAATAAAAAATGTATAAGGAAAAATATAGTGCACTGTTGTTTCAAGTGTCTGTTAGATAAACTTAGGGACAGAAGTAGGGACAGAACAGTGTATAGATACAGAAGAAAAGAAAAACAGTCCAATAGTAACACTTCCAACTAATATTGCACAATTTAAAATAGTCTGTAACAAATGGTGTAACAACACTATTACTGTCTGTAACAGTCTGTGGCTGAAGGAGCTGCCCAGAGATGAAATTGTTTTATACAGGCTAAACATAAAATAATCCTAACATATATTAAAAAAAACATTATAAACTGATAAATCTGAATTGTGTAGGTTACTGCATTATTGTCTGTTATGTTAAATAAAGTACATCAGTTATAATAAAGCTGTAAGCGCTGTTGTTGACTGTCTCACATGCAGTGCTGCAATTATAAAAACTACCAGAAGAGGTCACTATATATCACTGGACCTGATATTACCGAACCGATGACTTTACTCTTTTAAAGTAGGTTTTCAAGTCATTTGGTGAAGTATAAGAGAAATAAAACAATTCGGAATGATGTTATAAGTTTAATGCAATTACAGAAGCCCGAATCGCTTTCGTTTGTAAGATTCACTAATGGAACAAGGAATAATCTGGTGTATATAGTGTTTAATACATTTATAATTAGGATTTATATTACAGGGTAAACTGCATGATAGCATGCGATCCAACAGTTGCGATATATTTATAACAGTCGTTTTTCGTTAGAAATACATCGCAGCTGTTTGAGTTTTTTTTTTTTTTGCTGTGTGCTGAAAAAAATAACAGAATTAAAGAGGAGAATGAATCGTCAGCAGTATTTTTTTAGCCAGAAAGGCTTCATGCATCACTATCTGCAGTGTATCCTATTCAGCCCAAGACGCTAGAGGAGCCTATCGGTGATAATCCAGTGCTAACGATGTCGGACTCTCATCATTTTCAGAATTTTAATCTTCAAGGCTCGACACACGTCAAATGATGTCTAAAGTAAAAACCAGAGCACTGATGCATCCTGTTGGAGACACTTGAGGTTTCTGAGCTCTAAAAACAATAAAGTTCGTTTTAGTCACAAATATAAAAATGCAAATAATGCAAGAAATGCAGTGATGCACTTTGAGGAAAGTGGAGCTGAATATCAGGTCACCTATTTATAAATGAGCACTAGACGAGTCTGCATCTATGTCCTCATGGATTTTATGACGCAAGAACATTTACCTGTTACGTGTTTAACAGCGTTTTTTCAGCCCTTGTGCAAACCTGCAGGAACAACTTCTTGCATCCGTCTGCTTAAACCCAGAAAGATGCACTCATCAAATATTTTATAGGCTTTTATTGTCTAACAACCCGACACCTTGTTAGAAAGTGCTAATAAAGTCCAGGAGGAATAAGAGCCAGGGTGAATCATTTTAATACCCCAGTTTCTTTTTTTTTCCTCCACTTCTCACAGATTTTATTGTCTCATCATTATTGACCTTCTACAACAATCTGACTGTAAATGACTTTAGAGAGATAGTACCTGGATTTATGTTGCAATAGTCTGTTTATGCTAACAAATTAAATTTATTCTTAATTTTTAGCAAAAAATAAGATAAATTTTAGTATAATCTTAAGATAAATCTTGCGTGGGAAAGTGGTGGCTCAGTGGTTAAGGTGTTAGACTGATAGCAGAACGATCGGAGTTTGATTACCACCAAGCCACCATTGTTGGGCCCCTGAGCAAGGCCCTTAAGCCCCAATTGCTCAGCTGTATAAAAGAGATAGATGTAGGTCGCTCTGGATTAAGTCTGCCAAATGGTGTGAACGTAAATGTATATTTAAGCATATCTGACTGACTGTAATTCTGACCATAAAAGTCCAATTACGCATATTTTGATAAAGATTTGAACAAAATAATTATTTGTATAAAATAAAAATAGATTATTTACAACATTTGGCAGACGTCCTTATCCAGAGCCACGTACATTCATCTCATTTATACAACCAGTACAGGGCCTTGCTCAGGGGCCCAACAGGGACAACTTTTTGGTGCTAGGAATCGAAATCCACCAATTGGCAGTCCAACACCTTAACCACCTGTGCTACCACTATCCCAAATATAGATATCAAATATAGTCCAGATCGTCTGTAAATTTGTCAGTATCAGTCTGGTAATATTTAATTTAGCATATCTTTCTGTGACGCTTTGGGGTGAAGTGAAGCAGGAGGACGAAGGGATTGGATGCAAGAGACTTTATTTAGAAACAAAGGACAAACTAAGCAATCAAACAACATCTCATTCCAAAACTAGACCTGAACATGTAGGGAAACTACGGAAAGGAACTAGCAAGGAACAAGCTAAAGGATTAGCATTTAGCATTAGCATTTAGCATTACAAATCGAGCCCTACCATGGAGATTAGCCTCGGAAACGGACTTTATAACGTTAGCGCGAGACAAGGACTAACAGAAAGACAAGGGTTGATAGACACAGTGATGGGGGAAACAAGCAAAAGGAAACAATAGGAAACCAATCAACCAATGACAGGACAGGGGACAGACAAACTGAAAAAAAAACAGTCCACTTGAATAAACGTCTTTTTTCTGTAAGTGTAGAAGAGACAGAAAGACAGTTGGAATGCAGCTGGGACGACTGTCCAGGCTGTTGTTATAGAAAATGCATCAACAGCACTGCGGTATTAGTACAATAGTACGATAGTCTGAGGGGTCTTGACAGCTGCTCAGCACGTGTCCATTATTTACTGAAGGGCCAATCGAATGACATGATGGAAAGATGAAGCTCACCAAAGATGTGCTGTAAACGAGACAGAAGCTTTTCCAGATGACAGACATTACCAGGAAACAACTGCAGACCCGCAGAGAGAGAGAGAGAGAGAGAGAAAGGGGGAGAGTGAGGGAGAAAAAAAGACAGCGATAGACTGAGAGAGAAAGAGAGAGATAGAGTGAGATAGAGCAAGACAGTTAGACAGAAAGAGAGGAGAGAGGGAAAGAGAAAGGGAAAAAGAGATAGAGCGTAAGAGACAGCAAGAGAGAGAGAGGGAGAGAGAAAGCGAGAATAAGTGAAATAGAACAAGAGAGTGAGATAAAGTGAGAAAGAGCCAAACAGCAAGAGAGAGAGAGAGATAGAAAGTGAGAGAGAGGGAAAGAGAGAGAGCAATAGAGAGAGGGAGTGAGATAGAGAGAGAGAGAGAGAGAGAGAGAGAAAGAGAAAGAGAGAGTTAATGGAAACCAGATATGTAATTATGCAGCTGGATGTTCTGAATGAGCTTTTAATTCATTCTGTGGGTCACACCATTAACACTCACACCCATTTTTTTTGGTCCCGTTACAGGTTCATACTTAATGCTGACACTAATTATCACTTTATCTTCTTCATATTTAGTCATCAGGGGTTCCAATCCATCACATCGGCTTGCAAAATCCAACATTAAGGAATTACAATAAAATGCTTCCCTTAAATATGGAGTTATTTATATCTCTGCCCTGTTACTCATATAAACGTAAGGCAAGCCTCGCACTGCTTGGGCCGTAACGCTGCTGCCTCACATCCCTGTGGAAATGGTTTGATCCAGAGCTCTGCTTACCGTCATCACAAGCTTTCCCAGTGGACCTTCTTTGTTTTCCTTTCCTCCCTTTTTTCCCGCAGGATAAACTGTGGATCTGAAACCGCGCTGAATTAAATGAATGAATAATAAATTAAATTCAATAAAAATCCAGAACTGATCCTGAGTGATGATGTGAGACAGGATAATAACTAATTAATCTGCACTGAGAAAAGCTCATTACATTCACTCGTGCTTGACGATCAGTTGTAGGTCACTGATGGACTGGAAAAACCGCATCACATATCCTGGACGAGCTGAACACTTTAACTGATTATATATTTATAGATACCTTATATTAACTGATCATGTTTACGCTACAGAAGTTAGGCTAGTGATTAGCATGTTTTCCGCCTATTACTTGCGTTGGAGGTTTGAGCTCCACCAGTCTGTAAACATGCATGTCACTTGCGTAAGATATTTAAATGCCATTTCATACACCATTTACGGCATTTGGTAGACACCTTTATTCAGCGCGACTTAGATTTATACAACTAAGCAAACTTTGGTGGTGCCGGGAATTAAACCCCGATCTTCCAATTAGCAGGCCAACATCTTAACCACTGAGCTACCAATTCCCTTCATGATGTAGAGGACTGTGTTAGCTAGTCCAGGATGAACTAGCTTATGCTACAGGATTAGCAGTCACCCTGCTAATTTTCCATCAGGCGGAGGTGTGTTTCATGTATCTGTCTTTCCAGCATGGAGATAAAGTGCTTTTTAATAGGGTTTGTACACAAACTAAACTTAAAGGAGTCCATGATGGAGAATGATGATGATGATGATAGAGAGGACTGTGGTAGTGTAAGCTACAAGAGAAAGTTACAGTAGAATTAAACCCCGATCTTCCAATTAGCAGGCCAACATCTTAACCACTGAGCTACCAATTCCCTTCATGATGTAGAGGACTGTGTTAGTGTAAGCTACCAAAGCAGGCGTGTCCAAACTCTGTCCTGAACCAACTTATCAAGATGTCGCTAGATTTACTTGAAACTTACAGGTAGGTGTGTTATGCTAAATTGGAGCTAAAGTCTGCAGGACACCCCGACCCTCCAGGACCGAGTTTGGACACCCCTTTACAAGAGAAAGCTAAATATACCGGTTCTCGCTTTTCAAACGAAATAGGAGTAATTTTATCCCAAAACGCTCAGGAAAATGTGGCGTTCGTTAAAGTCAAGTCGAGTCCCCTTTATTTATTTAGCGCTTTTAACAGTTAGGATTGTTTCAAAGCAGTTTTACAGAAACGACATCGTTAAACACTCATTAAAACACTCAATTTTATTGATATCTATAAATTAAAAGTACCCAATTAAGCAAGTCAGAGGTGACGGGGGCAAGAAACCAAAACTCCATCAGTGACAGAATGGAGGAAATAAACCCTTGGGAGAAACCAGGTTCAGTCGGGGGGGCAGTTCTCCTCTGACCAGATAAACCAGTAGGTTCTTCCATACTGCAGTAAAGATTCTTTGTTAAATAAAAAATTAATAAAAAATGTAGCCAGAGTGGAGAAACAGTTATATCTGTCGAAAGTTTCAAGCGACTTGCTAATGTAAAACTTGACTGTTGGAATTGACTTCCTGCTCTTTTACATAATCAGGCTGAAATTACCATAAAGAGAGATTTTCCCAACCTTTTGCCATATTTTTAGTTTTATAACAAATTTCACAAATATATCTTAAAGCCATTCTTATAGTCTCAAAGAAGCGGGATTCTAATCTGGATTTTATTCATTTATTCATTCGTTCATCTTTACCTGCTTATTCCCTAATTCGGGGTCACAGGGATCTGCTGGAGTCCCAGCCGTCTCTGAAAGGGTGAAAGGCAGGAGGGGGACACCCTGGACAGGTCGCTGGTTCATCACAGGGCCACACACTCACACTCACTCTATAAGCAAATTTAGAATCACCAATCAATCTAACATACGTGTTTTTTGACTGTAGGAGGAAACCGGAGAACCTGGAGTAAAACCACACAAGCACAGGGAGAACATACAAACTCCACACAGAAAGACCCCTGCAGGGGAATCGAACCCAGGACCTTCTTGCTGTGAGGTAACAGTGCTAATCACTAAGCCACCGTGCTGCCCATAAACAAGGAATTTTATGCGACGGGATTTTATCCATGTAATTTTTTTTTAATACAAGAAACAGTAAAGTTGAATTTTAATTAACTATTTAATATTAGCTTATCGTTTATTAGCTGTAAACGCTTTTCTACTATTGCAGACTTTCCCACTGTACGTTAACACAAGCATAAAGGCATACAGCTGTACACTCTATGTAATAAACCTGCTGTAGAGTTAAAAACGGGGGAAGTGGTGGCTCATGGTTAAGGTGTTGGATTACCAATTCGAAGATTGTGGGTTCGTTTCCCAGCTCCACCACCACTGGGCCCCTGAGCAAGGCCCCTAACTCCCTTGTATAAATATATACATTAGATAAATGTAAGCTGCTTGGGATAATGGTGTCTGCCAAATGCTGCAAATGTAAAACAAATAAGTCACGACCCAACACACATTCTGGAAAAAAAAAAAACACAATAAAGAAGAAACAAAATTGCAATAAAATTTATTGTACCACACAATCAAAGACTTAAACACGTGCAACATTGTAGTAGAACATATACCAAGACAGCTGAATATATTTACACCGTCCTCTATAGAACAAAATAGAAATACTGTTGAACTCCAACTGGATACAAGGTAATAAACAATCTTTAAAACCCATGTGGCCATTTAAGGGGAATAAACTTACGACTCGGATAAAATTACCTACATCGAGTGGTATTATGCAAACCGGTAGTCCAGGATGAACTAGCTTATGCTACAGGATTAGCAGTCACCCTGCTAATTTTCCATCAGGCGGAGGTGTGTTTCATGTATCTGTCTTTCCAGCATGGAGATAAAGTGCTTTTTTTAATAGGGTTTGTACACAAACTAAACTTAAAGGAGTCCATGATGGAGGATGATGATGATGATGATGATAGAGAGGACTGTGGTAGTGTAAGCTACAAGAGAAAGTTACAGTACAATAGCACTCTGCTGCTTAAACATATAACGTCTTCGCTTTAACATGAATAAGTCAGACTGGAGAAACCTGTCGAGAGTTTAAAGAGACTCGTTAATGTAAACCTTAACTAGTTCTTTATAGAAAGCTGGGAATGACTTCCTGTAATTTTACATAGTCAGGCTGAAATCAGCACAGACCGCAATCTCTACAAATAAAACAAATAACCCGAGCTATAGAATGAGGATAAAAGTAATAGCGCCCTGTAAAAACGAGGCAAAGTAAGTTTGTTAATGGAAGCTGCTGCAGTGGCTGAGCTGGTGTTTTTGGATGATTTAGAGCCCTCTGTAGTAAAGAGATGCTTTCAGCATTAAAGTCTGGTGCAAGCTAGACCCTTTTAGCCCTATTAGATAGTCCACTCCGAGACTCATTTTGGTTCTTTTGGAGTACGGTATTCGAGGTGCTGACATTTTCACAAGTCAAGTGTTTTTGACTTTCCCTGTCGATACACTTTTGGTTTTGTGCGAACCTCTTCTGCATGTACGGTGCTAAAAGTAGCCAAAGATAATCAAATATATCTGATCAAATCCCTGAATCCAGCGAGGACATATTGTTAGCCTGCAACAGAACACAATTCTTAATCGCTCACATTGTTAAAAAAGAGCGAACCAAATTTTCTAACATTTTCCCATATTTTAAGTGTAAATTCGTAACAAATTTTACAAAGTCATTACGGCTATTCTTGTAGTCAGAAGAATGTGGAATTTGGGAATGATGCACACTACAGCTGGTATTATTTTCAACTAAAGACTGTGTAGTGTGTGCACCTCATCTGTGCAGGACCCTGGAAGTGGTAGCGCAGTGGTTAAGGTGTTGGACTGCTAATTGGAAAATCAGGGTTCGATTCCTAGCACAAGTATGTTTCCAGTCTTGGCCCACTGAGCAAGGCCCTTTACCCCCTAATTGCTCAGATGTATAAAAGAGATAAATGTAAATCGCTCTGGATGATAGTTGTCTAGTGTGCATGCAGCTTTAGCAGCCATGTTGCTCTCTCTAAGCTGTTAGTATTGCAAACTGTAAATCAGAGAGTTTGGTAGACGAACTTTTTTGAGAACACTACAATTTGGGGTGAGCTACAATGGCAGTGAGCAATTGGGGGTTAAGGGCATTGCTCAGGAGCCCATCAGTGGCAACTTGGTGGCAGTGAGCAATTGGGGGTTAAGGGCATTGCTCAGGAACCCAGCAGTGGTAACTTGGTGGCCTTGGGAATTGAACCCATTTAATTAACAGCTTATTTGCATTTTGCCAGATTTTTTTTGCAGGTTGGTCTGGTACAAAATTGTGGCCTGTTTCGAATGCAAAATTAGAAGCGAGCGTCATTGTGCTGTTATACCGCCGCCCAGATTCTCTAAATAGCCTTTATAATCACTAAAAGCACTGAACGGTCCCTGTTTATGGACCCCGTTTACATAGCAGTGTTACATAATAACTTATGACTCCTATGCTGTGCATCAGTAACCTTTTCGAATTGGACCAGAGATATGGCGCAAATGTGTTTAGATTACTAAAGGATCATGGGACGTCATTAGGATTAGTGGAAATTCTGGCATGGAGGGGAATGGATTTAACACTCAGAGACGCATAAAAAAAACAAAAAAATACGTATACATTTGTAGAAGCTACAATTGTCTATTATTTCGTTTCCATTACAAAGTCTGCTTTTCTAAACACACACACACACACACACACACTGTGTAAGCCGGGTATCAGACTGAAAAGTATTTGGCAATCGATGCTGAACCTCCTGACTCCTGACTCTGCGCTCCAGGCTACTCAATCTTGTTTACCGACTCCTTAAAATTTATTCCTGACTCCAGACTTTAGCGTCGGCTCTCCTGAGGACGAAGTTCTAAGAAGATCACGAAGTCGCCAGACTTTTTTGCAAACCTGAAATACGGCTGAAACGTGAGACGGGTCACCTGGAGCACCACGATAACACATTGACATCAAGAACAGTAACATGATCATATAATACGACGTGAGGCTTTTGGTCTAAAATATAAACAAGGAAGGGAGAAACCGAAAGCAGTATAAATCTCAAGGACTTTGTGCTGTAGAATATTCAGCGATTAATTAGACTCAAACTCAAATCACACAAGTTAAAGTAGGTCTGTGAAAAGTCTGCGTTAAACTGTGCTGTATAGAAAAACGTCTGTGCTGGTAGAAATATTCAACTTTATAACCGACAGTGATGGGAAACAGTTATGGTGGTGTTATTTTTTAATATTATTGTTTATATTTAGATTTAATTGTAAATTAATTTTTAATGCCCATTAATAACTTATAGTAATCAAACTATTACAGCTGTGTTCTGTAATAACAGCGATTTAGGGCAAAACGGGACATACCAACACAGACAGCAGGACAGCTGCAAGCCTACTTGAGGAAAATGTAAATCCGAACCACTGAGGACGTTTGTTGAGAGCGATAAATAGGAATATTGAAGGACAGATGGTCTTAACTTGTAATATTCAATCTCTGACAATAAAGAAAAAAAACAAATAATCGCCTCAGGAACTCAAGATGTTCTTGATCAGATCGTAGAATAAACGCACGCGGGTTAGAGGCGACACCATTTTTTGGTTCCTCTTTACTTCCTGTAAAAATATGAGTTTCACACCCCTAAATAAACAAATACGAGTGGTTTTCATTGAATAACCGGTTATACCAGGCATCTTCTTAGAACAGAGGTGGGCAATCTCGGTCCTGGAAGGTTGGGATGTCCTGCAGAGTTTAGCTCCAACCCTAATCAAACACACCTGAACCAACGAATCAAGATCTTGCTAGGTTTACTTTAAACAGGTAAGTGTGTTAAGGCAAGTTAAAGCTAAACTTTGCAGGACACCGACTCTCCAGGACCGAGATTGGACGCCCCTGTCCTGGAAAAGGTATTGGGAAACCTGCCCATCATGTTCATATGTGTTTTTTGAGCATCCTTTTCCAGATTAAGTCTCTCCTTTACTTCTATAATAACAACAACAACAACCGGTGTTAATTTTGAAGTCTGGGGTTCAGTCGAGGTTCCAGTTCAACCCAAAAAATGTTCAGTGGGGTTGAGTCAGAATCAGGACTGTACGGGACAATCAAGTTCCTCCACTCCAACCATGTCATCGTGGAGTTCAGGGGTTTTGTGCACAGGAGCAGCGTCATGCTGGAACAGGGTTTGAATCCCAACGCTACAGCAATTAGAGACATCCTACACAACTGTGAGCTTCCAACTGTGGCAAAAGTTTCAGGAGGACATAATTACGGGAGCGCAGGTTAGGTGTTTATATGGTGTAGATTTCTCACTGCCAGCGCACAATAACTCCTACCAGTCTTTTTGCAGCACTTATTCACTGTAAAGTAAATGCATCACGGTTCCAGTCATTCGTCGCATTAGGGTTCGAGAAGCCTGTGTGGAAAATACACATAACACGGCAAAAAAAAAAAACGGAAACACTGGCTTTCGTTGTCGTATTTTAAATAAACACACTGACACTCTGGTGTGACAGGAATTGTTAAACGTGTGAGATTACTATTAAAGAGGATTTAACAAAAAAAGCAAACACTGACGCACTTATTGTGAATGACGCAATTACACACGAAAACCGGATCGAAACAGATAGTGGAAAAAGGCGGGGACGTGGTTACAGATTCAGACCACATGTAAGCACGTCCGCGAATCGAACATACAAACGCAGACACACAATAAATAACGCAATCTTTGGATGAAATGAAATTAAAGCCAAAAAAGAAAACAAAAACGAAATCTCTCTCTCTCTTTTTCGGATCTTCTTACCGACTGTAAACAGGGCCTGTTCATTTCTTAGAATTTTTTTTTTCTTTTTAGAAAAATACATTTTTGCTAGTAAAATAAAGTCGTCGTTAGACTTTTGTTATTCCTGTATGTAATGTGCAATTTAAAAAAATGACCTCGTGACTTAATTTACTAAAATTTTCTTCGATCTACAGACAGATTTTTTCCACGCAGGAAAAAAAAAAAAAAAAAAAAAAAAAAAAAAAAAAAAAAAAGAGTGAACCACCGACACGACCTCGTATCAAAAGAAGTTACGATTTGTATAGGCCGAGGGCTTGAAGGAGGAAGGGAAAGTTGGTAGTGGTGGTAGTGGTGGTGGTGGGGTGGTGGGGTGCTTTGGAATGCACCAAAAGACGGCTGGGTCTAATGCCTATTAAATTAACCTAGGAAACAGTCATTATGATCGCTGATGAATACAGACCTGCCTTTCCGGTCCACCATGACAGTCTGACTGGGCGAAGAACCCAGTTTCTCGAGCACGAGTGTCACTTTAGAAGACACAATCCCTACAAGTGAAGTTCACACTGGTTAGGGAGAATGTGGAGGGACAAATTATAGGTCTCCGCAAGCTAACTTTTAATAATAAGCTATGCCAACAAGACCATTCTGGAATAATCTATGATTTTCGTTTAGGGCTTGTGCTTGGGAAGTTCTCGAAATGCAACACGTTGCACGGTAAAAACGTTGTCTGACGCAGACGGATTTGACAAAAATTAGCTAGAAAGGGGAGCACTTGTGAAGTTTTGTAACATTTCGTTTGCTTAGTTGATTCGGACTGCACTTGGACTGCGTCGGGCACAAAAAAAGCAGCTGTGGTTTAGGTCACAGCTGCACATACTCGTGAATATAAATCATATATATCCATTTCGAAACATATGTTGGAATATTGGCAGTGATTTCATAAGAAAGGCAGAATTTCCGAGCAGTCGAACTTGGTTTTTCTTGCTGTGTGCTTTTTTAACACAAAACTAATAGAGAGACACCAACAGCTGACCAGAGACAGCGAGAAAGGAAAAAAAAGACTGTTTTTTTGTGACTTAATGAAGCCATGTGGGAGAAAGTATTGCTCATGTCACTCCCAACCAACCCACCCACACCACCCGTCTTACCCCCCCCCCCCCCCCCCCCCTCCTATTCTGGTCCTGGTTCGTATTTAGCTCCATAGGAGCCCCCTCTGAAGCAGCGCCTCCGTAGCAGTCGGACTGAACCACTCAGGATTTGGCCTCTTCCTGCTCGGCTTCAGCAGAAAACTCGACATCAGACAGGCTAACCTCCACCGGCAGGATGAGTGACGTGTCTGAGTCACTGCTCAGAGGAGGCTGGTGTTCGCCTGGAGACAAGGAAGAGAAGAAAAAAGCATAAAAATGATGAAACCCTAACCAAGTTCAAATTTTATTTGTCGCATACATGATAATACACAGTACAACAAAATGTTCTTTATGACCGTCTTATCTAGAAAATGGATAAAAGAAAACAAAAAAACTAAAATTAATTTAATTAAATATACAGCGGTGCTTTGACTTACGAGTGTCCAAACTATTGAGTTTTTCGAGATACAAGTCGTCTCTTGGACGATTTTTACTTTAAGTCGTGAGCTAAAATTCGGGTAATGAGGCAGCTTTAGACAACTAACCGCCAATTAGCATAGCGAACTCCACAGTGAACTTCGTAACATCCCAAGCATCCTGTGTGTCACTCGATAGCTAGTCATACATGCGCGTTAGCAAGTGGAGTCGTCTGATCTCCAAGGTAAACGCTGTACATTATACTTAATAAAACCAGTTTATTCCACTACATCCTATTGTAGTGTTTTTATACAATATTCATTATTTATAAGTTTATTTTTCTTATTTAAAAACATGTAACAAAAACATTTCTGTTTTTTTTTGGGGACCCCGAACGAATTAATGGCATTTTAATTCATTTCAATGAGAAAATTGATTTGACATACGAGTAATTTGAATTACAAGCTCCGTCACAGAACCAATTAAACTTGTAAGTCAAGGTACCGCTGTATACAGAAAGATATAGAATAAAATATTAAGATAATAAAGTAAAAGTAAAAATATAAAATAATAAAGTAAAAATATGCAGTGTGTATAAGATATATAAAAAGTGAATAAATATAGAGAATGTGGTGGTAAAGTAACTTATTTAACCTTCTTTATTTGAAGTCAAACAGGCAAAAATGACAACAAGGACTTAGAATAGACCCTATGGCACATATCAAAAATCCACCGTTAACGATGAATTACTTTAATAAATAACCCGTTATTCATGGGTTAATTCTTAATTTAAGATTTAAACTGCAATTAGCTTGACTTTTTTAGTCTTTATCTGTTACGGTCGCCACCATCACTCGCAGACAATAAGGCAGTTTCTCAGTGATGATCTTGTCTTTTAAACGGCCATCCGGACAAAACCACAGAATCTTTACTGCAGTATGGAAGAACCTGCTGGTTTATCTGGTCAGAGGAGAACTGACCCCCCCGACTGAACCTGGTTTCTCCCAAGGGTTTTTTTCTCCATTCTGTCACTGATGGAGTTTTGGTTCCTTGCCGCCGTCACCTCTGGCTTGCTTAATTGGGGACTCTAAACTTATAGAGATCAATAAAATTAAGTGTTTAATGATGTCGTTTCTGTAAAGCTGCTTTGAAACAATCCCGAATGTTAAAAGAGCTGAATAAATAAAGGGGACTCGACTCGACTTGACTACGGTTCCCAAAAATGACTCATAAATGTCCTTTATGTAATTAATGCCTGATTCATTTGTACTCTTCTGACCTTAACACTCAAGCCGATCAGCCCCCAAAGTTTTAATGCTCATGGTAATGCTATCACTCATCACTTATCATTTTTATCGTGTCCTAAGAACCGCTTCTGCAACTAAAAAATGGCATTTTAGCACAACGTTATTATAAATCGCCTCCTGACAACTTCATATCACCAAATCAGCAACACACTCCTTTCAAGTTTTCTATTCACACTGCGATATAATCCAGCGGGAATAAACATACACCCATTTTTTTTTTTAACTCTTTATCTTGCTTTACTTTATCTGCACGTTCATCTTAGCACATCTGGTCATTATCGTCGACTCGACCAGTGTCTTTATGTGCTGTACAGGAAAATACACAATAGAGTAGGAATGCGTGTGTGTAACGTCTGGAACAGGCAACATCTGCACGCTGTCTTTAGGAAACATTAGGAGAACAATAAATTCAGCAGCTCATCTATGATTCATGACGAGCGGTTGGGTAGTCAGAGAGACAGCATTTGGGGAGACGGTGTTATTACTGGCTTGTGATGTCTTGTTCTGGCTTCATTTACGTGGTTCTGTTGTCATAGCTACACCTGCTGTTTGCACTATGGTCACAATTTCCATATCCAAAATTAAACTCTTGATTCCCACCTTCGATATTTAAATCAGCATTTATGTTCGGAAATATTTACGTATATTCAGAGTTGGTTTTTGCAGATCCTTAATGATTTTTTTTTAAACCATACATCATATCTGTCTCACCACTGTCTCTTAACCATACATCATAGCTGTCTCACCACTGTCTCTAAACCATACATCATAGCTGTCTCACCACTGTGTCTAAACTATAGACTGTGATACATTTTTTTTTCTAATTGGTTCATGTTTTTTTCTCTACGCTATTTTTGAGTGTTTATTTTACTTGTCTGTAAGAAAATGCGAGCAGAATTTTAGAACAGATTAAAGCTCCAGCCAGTTATATATTATGTGAAAAGCAGTATTTGTATTAAGTAGTGGGTCCAAAAAGTACCAGGATGACCTACTTTAATGCATTAATCTAGACGATGGGCATTTTTCTATCCCGTGAGTCCGCGGTAGAGACGACGCAGCATATCGAAAAATGGCGAAAAGCAGCAACACAGAACTTTTCCGAATGTTCCATGGAACCTTAAGTACTTTCTCCCTGTGGTAGTAACATAATCCAAGTAAACAATATCCAACTTACAATTTTTAGGCTGTTGGGATGACATATGCAATTTGAGAATTTCAGCATGTTAAGAGTTCTGAATTTCATTCATGCCACACAATCATACTACACAGAACATTCATACAGTGAGGGGCAAAAAAGTTATTTGCTTCCCTGCTGATTTTGTAGGTTTGCCCTCTGACAAAAGAAACGATAAGTTTGTAATTTCATTGGTTGGTTTGTTCTAACGGTGAGAAACAGAGAACAACGAAAACATCCAGAAAAACACATTTCAAAAAAATTATAAATTGATTTGCATATTAAAGGAGTGAAATATGATGTATTTGATCCTCAATCAATCAGCAAGATTTCTGTCTCCCAGCTGTCTCTCTCTCTCTCTTAAAGGGACTCTCTTAAAATTAAGTGCTCATAATCTCAGTTTATTACCTGTATAAAAGACAGTTAATCAATCAGACTCCAAACTGCAACTGCACCACATCTATACAATCTATACTATATCTATCTATATCAATCTATACAGTACTTTGCACTACCTTATCATTATGCATCTTTGTACAATCTATAAGTAGCTATTGTTACACCTCTATACTCTATCCATATACCTCTGTACATTATTTACCCCCACCTCTGTAATTATCATCCCCATACCCTATTTATTACACTGATATTTATGGTAAATAAGCCACTTATGCACTTCTGGTTAGATGCTATAACTGCATTTCATTGGCTCTGTACACAATGACAATAAAGTTGAATCTAATCTAATCTAATCAAAGGGACGATGGACAGAGCCATGTATTGTCAAACCTTGGGTGGGAAACTCTTTGGAAAAATGAATCTTGGTTGGGTGTTTCAGCATAACAATGACCCAAAAAACATTTGATTTTGTTATAATGGAAATGACATACTGTAGTTTTCCGTACAAGAACCATAACACACACACACACACACACACACACACACACACACACACACACACAACACGAAGCAGAGATGGCACAGAGATTATCATCAGGCTACAAAGGAAAACGAGGTCAAGCTGTGCCTTCCCGTGTCCGCATCCGCTTCTGCTGTGGCCTAAAATCTTATCTGGCCTACATCTATGTAGCTCAAAATACTGGAGTACAAACAGGATGCGAGAGAAAAGCAGGAAATACACCAGAGTGGGGTTAAATTAGCGTCCTGATCGCACAAGGTGTGACGAATCTTTCATTTGATCTTATTTTTCTTAGTAAATAAGAAAAGTAAAAAGTGGCACATTCGAATATCTCAGGGCTTCCTAAAAATGTTCAATTCCTGGTAGATCTTTGGACAGGAAATGTCAGTATATAAGTAGGATGAAGAGTAGCATGAAAAAAGGTTAATATCGTAAAGGAGACAAAAACAATAAATAACATTTTTAAAACACACAAAAAAACGAGTGAATAAAACAATCAAATTACAATGAAATATATTTGGTTGCCACTGAATGTCCTACTCCAGATTTTTGCAGTTCTTTTCACTGTGTATGCGTAAATAAATAAATTCTATCACATGTTTAAACTTGCTTCGTGAGGATGGTTATGACTGATAGGCGGTGACGGAGGAATTGGCACGCAACAAATGAGTCACTGACAAATACTTTGTGTAATCAGTACCGACACTCTCTATACACATATACTCTATAATACTGCATTCTGTGTAAAGCTGCTAGGGGACAATGTCCACTGTTAAAAGTGCTATACAAATAAGATCGATCGATAGATAGATAGATAGATAGATAGATAGATAGACAGAGAGAGAAACAGACAGACAGACATATATGTATATGATAAATATTATTTACTATACAAATGTTATAATTTAAGTGGTAGTAGAAACTAGCTGGTCCTGACATTAAGTGTAACTATAAATGGTTAAAAGTTAAGATTTAAAAAAAAAATGACTAGAGTAGACTAGAGACAGACAAAAACCAAGAAATCCAGCCAATAGATCTGGAAACGTGGAATCCTTTTAGAGCTGGCCGATATGGCCAAATTGCATAATCATGATATAGTTCTTAATTTCGGTCGATATGATATAAATCTGATAACGATACGAATTTTAGAAAAGCCTCAGAAAAACTGCCAATGGAGGTCTGTACCTACAAACATCTGAAAAATTTATTTGCCAAGACTCTTTTATATTATTGTTATTATTAATAGGATCTTGCGCCTGAAGAGGAGTTTACTTAGCGGCCATGTTAAATAGAGCTTGGAAAAGTGGGCGGGGCAAATGAGAAGGAGGGATTACGCTACACAAGTAGCCGATTGTGTTCTGCTCTTCCTGACGGCCTTCAGGGACAAATGCTGTGATGTATATCGAAATATCGGAAATGTGTTTAAGAATCGTATCACAGTTATTGAAAAAAGTTCTATCGCGATATATATTGATATTGAGTTATTGTTCAGTCCTAGGTCTTTTATTTGCAGCTGATAAAGACTGGAAGATAGTAAGGTAATGGGTTCAATTCCTGGGCAGGGGCCTTTCTGTATGCATGTTCTCCCTGTGCTTGTGTGGGTTTACTCCGGTTCTCCGGTTTCCTCCTACAATCCAAAAACATGTATGTTAGCTTGATTGGCGATTCTAACTTGCCCATAGGAGTGAGTGTGAGTGTGTGTGTGGCCCTGTGATGGACTGGCGACCTTCCCAGGGTGTCCCCCTCCTGCTTTTCGCCCATTCAGAGACGGCTGGGATAGACATAGACAAAAGACTTAAGAATTATTATTAAAAAAATGTATAATTAATTATATAAATGGTTACGTCTGAGACGATCTCACTGAAAAGTCTTTATTTAATCAGCAGTAGCACCACCAAGATGCGACTGCTAAGCCCCTAAGCACGGCCCCTAACTCTCAACTGTTCGATAAAAGAGAGAGAGAACTATAACTGGTAAACCAATCAGGCTGCAACCTTTAAGGATCTGAAGCTGGTGGCCGGATACGTGAAAATGGTGTATTAGAGAATAAAAAGCTGAAGATTGCTTTAGAGGATGAGTTACCAGCGATTAAACACAACAGCGTGCAATTTTTTAACTCGGTTAAACGGCAAGCCTTTCATCACACAAATGAATGAACAGGAATGGAACCTTCAGCGTCCGCGGTTGTTTCAACACACACTTAGAAAAGCAGCAGGGAACCGTCCAGATGTCTAAATGATCCCAGCTGCCTCTCTTTTTCCTATCCTTATACGTCAATGGCAATAGAATGAGTCTTGACAGAATATGGAAAGGCATGTAGACGAGTGGTGACAAAGCTCCGGGTTCGGAAAAACCGCTTTGCCTGTAGAGCTGCTGTGAAAGTTTGTCTGAGCATCACTGTGGAGGTTAGATATGTGCAGTGGAGTTCAGGCTCAGCTGATCGACTTATTAAAATCTCAAATCTCCCAAATCTTGAAGCGTTCCGCTTAAAAACATGTTTGGATGCCAGAAAACAGTACAATAGTTGTGTAACAGTGACATTTTTTTCCACATTATCGTGTCCCTGGCTACGTATGCACAGTATTTTTCCCTCAGTTCCAAGCCTTTATCCTATCCTTTGCTTTAAACGGTTCTGGCATCGGGCATAAACACACTACAGATGTGGGCTTGTTGAACAAGGATCAAACTCTGGAGAAAACCAAGCACAGCTGCTTCAATCAAGCCGTTGACTGAACATCCTCGATGAAGCGATGGGTTGTATCATGTTAGTTCTAAGCCAGTAGAATGTGAAGAAGAAAACAGAAAGGCACTATTCACCCGGTCTTCTCTCTGGAACACCATGTTCGCTAATGTATTGGGTGTGTGTTTGCACTGCTTCGAGTGGAATCTTGGCGCCGCTGGCAGGAAGCGCACCAGTCCAAGGTAAACGCTCAGCAGGCAACGCTGTACACCGGAGCCATGGGCTGATTAGCGCACATTATCATGCTGGAAATTCCGTTCTGCAAAGACCATTAGGTTGGGATAAGCTATACAGGCTGCGAACAGAACTGTAAATGTGGGTTTGTTTAGCCAAATGATTATCCTGATGACCAAAGGCTGACAAATAATCCGCAGCCATTGTTTCCAAATCGTAAATTTGCTAGCAATTTTAACGTTTGTGGGACAACTTAGCAGTCGAGTTCCCTTTATTTATTGAGCGCTTTTAACAATCAGGATTGTTTTAAAGCAGCTTTACAGAAATACATCTGAGACGACGTCTTAAACACTCATTAAACACTCGATTTGAATGATATCGATAAATTTAGAGTCCACAAATAAGCAAGTCAGAGGCGACGGGGGCAAGAAACCAAAACTCCATCAGTGGCAGAATAGAGAAAAAACTTCGGGAGAACCAGACTCAGTCGAGGGGTCTGTTCTCCTCTGAGCAGATAAACCAGTAGGTTCTTCCATACTGCAGTAAAGATTCCGTGGTCTTGTCGAGTTGGCCGTGTAGAAGACAAGAGATCACTGAGAAACTGCCTTATTGTCTCCAAGTGATGGCGGCGACGGTGAGCTCGGAATAACAAAGAAAACACATCCACCATTCAGGTAGCTGTTCTTCCGCAAACTATTACAACAAAATCGCTAAGCACACAGTTGTGTAGAGGCTTTGTAGGATGTAGCCTTACATTATTTCTTTACTGGAACTAAATCTGTTCCTGCATGACAATGCGCCTGTGCACAAATCCCTGAGGTTATTAACCCTTTAGTGGATGAATGAGAAAACATCTATAGGCAAAATTTAGTAAAAAGCCTTTTAGAAAACCGCAGACTAGCGGTCAGGGTGTCTGAAGTTTGTAACCCGAATTTTAGCTCACAACTCAAAGCCAAAAATTATATATATATATATATATAGATATATATATATATATATATATATATATATATATATATATATATATATATATATATATATATATATATATATATATATATATATATATACACACATATATACACACATGTATATAAATAAATAACTAAATAATCATCCGAGAGGCGGCTCGTATCTCGAAAAACCTGTTAAGTCGAGCTACTACTGTACTTATTTTTTTTTTGGAGTACTCACTGCTGGCGATCCGCGGACCGTCTTCAAACTGCGTGAGAGACTCAGGCTCATGGTGGAGGTGTGGAAGGCGGTCAAGTGCCAAGGAACTCTCACTCATGGTCACGTCGCTGGCCCCGGTCACAGGGTTAGCGGGTGGGGCACCAATAGACAGTTCGTAGTCTGGGGGGGCATCATCGGAACAGTCTGCGTTTGCCTGCCAGGAGAAACGGATTTACAAGCATTCGTTAATGTTCCTGTGTAACCCACGGTAAGTGCAAAATCAAAACATGCGGACACCAGCTAATCCGAGTATAAAACCTCAAGTTACAGCAAATCACTTTCTGGCAGCTGCACCATGTTTGGATTGCAGCCGGAAAATAAATTATGAGTCAAAGGTGGCCATCCACTATTTTCCCCTGGTTTTGTGGGCTAGACATATGTTATGAAGGCAAAGCTACAGACTTACCGGGATGCCGAGTGCTTTAAGGATGTTCATCTTGCACATCGGACAGGTTCGGTGGTCCTGTAGCCACGGGTCCACGCAGTTCTTATGAAACACGTGTCTTAAAAAAAAACAACATTTTTTTTTAACCATTCCAGCTTTTAATCATCATCATTCTTTTCAGTCATTTATGACATTAGCTGTCTTGAGCTAAAAATTGTAGACGTGTAGTTACATACAAAAAAAACATATAAAAGTCAAGATAATAAACTAACACAACCAAATAATGTCACTACCTTTTAATGAGAAAATGTATTTAAGTTTTGTTTTTCACTTGTAGTGATAAGAAAAGTGTAGGAAAAGTTCTAACAACCACCAAGTTGCTGGGCCCTTAAACAACGCCCCTAACCCCCCTTGGCTCTGGTAGCTCTGGATAAAATAGGAATATAGCATCTCCTCCTGTTACTGCTTTTGACACAGATGAGACATCAGACCAATCAAATATAAACCTTTTGCTGTTTTATCTTTAACCAGCTAATGTGAATACTGACAGGTTGAACTTAATAAAGTCCCTTCCGCAAAATCAAAAGACCAAATGGTAGCGCTGGCTCTGATCCAACACCTTTAGTCTTAAGATTAAAGGTCTTTGCACACAGAGTCCGAAATTTTCGCATGTTAAAAAATAATTATGACCTCACGTTGGGTCATTCACGCTTACACACTGCCTTCGAAACTACCCCAGTTTGATTTTTTGCATTTTTAATCGATTCCCAGTCACCATACACGCATAAAAACCACTGCTTTAGTCTATTGGATAATGGTTTTAATGGCCAGACGACCTTACCGAGCATGCAGTTTACTGCATGTGTGTGTCCATGTGTCCATACCTTAGAGATTTTACCAGTCTCTGGTCAGGATCAATTGGTTTATGGAAAAAGGTGGTCTTATAGTATGTGGGTCTAATGTTGCTAGCAAAGCTAGCATTAAACTGACATTCTGAAATAAATTTTAAATCTAATTTCAAGGATAATAAATATGAAAAAAGTGCCTATGGCAACTTCAGTGTGCAAAGACCTCAAGACCGAGCCCTAACCCAGACCTCAAGACCGAGCCCTAACCCCGACCTCAACCCCCGACCCCGAGCCCTAACCGACCGACCTCAACCCGACCGACCCCGACCGAGCCCTAACCCAGACCTCAAGACCGAGCCCTAACCCAGACCTCAAGACCGAGCCCTAACCCAGACCTCAAGACCGAGCCCTAACCCAGACCTCAAGACCGAGCCCTAACCCAGACCTCAGACCGAGCCTAACCCAGACCTCAACCCAGACCGAGACCCGAGCCCTAACCCAGACCTCAAGACCGAGCCCTAACCCAGACCTCATGACTGATTCCTAAGACTGACCCCTAACCCAAACCTTAAGACTGATCCTGAACTGCAACAAAATGTTTGCAAACTTTGCAACATGTGCAAAATCTAAAATTTTAACCCATAACAATAAAGTCCCATGGAATCCTGGAAGTACTGAATTACACAGATATTTCCAGACTAAAACACATTCCGCTATTTCAGTGGAATTCCTCTTTCTAATAAAATGTCTTTAGTTAGATAGTCCGATCAGTGGTGTGTCTGATCGACTTACCGACACGGCAGTATCCTCACAACATCGTTTGCCTTGTAGCCCTCGATGCACACGGCGCAGTTGTCAAACTCGGATTCCGTTTCCTAGAAACGAGAGCCGTGCATGTAATTATGTCAACATGTGTGCATCTGTTTGTTTTGGCTAATGGAGATTTCCCAGAAACTGAGAGGGCAGCGACGGGGCAGCGATAAAAGGCAGAGAGCGTAGCTAATGAGAATAAATAGCACACAAGATAATAGCTGCAGCTTTGATACGCTTTATATGACATGGTGCACAGAAGGGAATAATAATCATCCTACAGCACCGGGATTCCAACTCTTATCCAAACTCCTTTATTATGAAATAATTCAGCTATGATACAGCAATTCTTTATTGGGTTCTTGATAAAGCTTCTTGAGGTTCAATTATTTAATGAAATAGCTAAAAGGCTACCACAGATATACTATAATGCAGATTCCATTCTCACGCCTTAAGACATAGAAATAACAGCTAAAAGTATTATAAAGCTGCAAAAGTAAACAGTATAACTCGCCTCACCTTGTCTCCTTTCCTGATGGTCCGCACTTGAAGCTTGCTTATGGCTTTCTTTGCAGCATCTCCCAGTCTCCTCTGCAAAACATCAAGAACCATGGAGGAGTTCCAGAGCATTCAGCATCGACCACGACGAGAAAAATGCAAATTCACGCTCAATAAGATAAATTAACACCAAAGGACCTGAACACAGCAGCCAAAACTTTTTATATTTTTAACTTCAGGCTTCTAATTTGCAATAATAATTTGGCAAATGGTGGATTATTATTATTCCTCCGCTTCTTTTTCTTCTTCTCATCCAAAATAAATTATTTTTAAGGGCTTAAACATGCACACGCATCCGAACTGAAGAAAATTTACGTCTGATATAGATTTCAGAAGTGGATACGGCAAAATGACTTGCTAGCACCAACACTACCAACGGAAGTGCCCCTCCCACTACTTTCACAAACAGTTATGAAAATTGGTAGACACACCAATAACTACAAAAATGTATGGGAGCAAAATCTGAAACCCAACAGGAAGTCGATTATTTTAAATTTTTAAAAGATAAAAAGTCAGAATTCATGTGTGATTTTTATATTGATGTTTGTTTAATTAGTTCTTTTTCCTGCTAAATATTTTCTTAGTTTTTTGGCTAATTATTATAATTTCTTTAATCGAATCACACTCATCAAGCAAATACAGTCTTTAAAGTTTAGTCAGTTTAGGAATGTTTTAATTATTGTCTTTATTTAATATAAAAAAAATAAAATATTATTTATATAATAATACATTTAAAATTTATAAAAAAAAAATTTGTAATTTATTCAATTCATTTTTAACCAATTATGTTTGTGTCTATATTTTTGTCCAATAATATTTCTGTCTAATGATTCTTTACTTTCTTTCATCCAATTATCCTTTGTTTTTTTAATCTAATCTGCATATTAGATGTTTTCATCCTATTCATTTGTTGCAACCTGAAGCTGTTTTTAATCGGATTTTTATAAAGCATTGACTTTACTAGGCATTTTAAACAGTATATAACAGATTAAATGTAATCATCACCTGACATCTTTTTCTTGGAACCTTCTAAAGCAGACCAAACTAAAGCCACACCAGAGTATATAAAAAAAACCCAGGATCATCTGATTAAACGGGTGTAACCAGGTGTGGCTTCTGCTTGGCCTGATTTAGATGGACTGGAATCCTGCACACACACTGACCCTTTACGGAAAAAAACAATTGTGCCTTCAGCGTCTTTCAACTTCGGGCAAGTACCTGGTTGCGGTCGCGTGCGTTGGCGTAACGGAACCTCTGAATGTAGTAAAAAACGAGCCACGCCAGAGAGATGATCATGAGCACGATGAAGGAGATTGAGACGAACACAACGGAGGTTCGGCTCACGTATTTCTGCAGGTTGCGTGTGCCGATGGTGATGTGCATGATCACGCTCACGTTCTTCTCCAGTAAGGCAACGATCTCTCGCCCTTTCGGCTCTGGAATCATGATGGCCACCACGTCTCCTGTTCCTGAAAGACAGTATGAGGAACCTAAATTAACCATACATTCATCGTTAAACACACAGGCTCAGGGTTCAAAGGTTACAATCAGAAAACAAAGCCTGGCTTATTTATTACACTTTCAATTAACCGAACTGCTAGACTAACACTGTTCTATTCGGCAGTAACTAAGAGACAGGATCGTGAGCTGGAGCTCTTGCAGGTGGTGCAGCAGGGCTGGAGTACATCTGTGCTGATCTTGCTGAGATAAAAATAACCTGCTCTGGGAGATCACCGTGTTGTTCACCAGTGGATAATTAGCATCATGCACTGCGGACACAACGGTTCTGAGACAAGACGAGCGAGCACGAATCCCTGTTGATAATTCTGATAGATCCCCATGGCAACAGCATACTTGTCAATCAAACAACTCTTAAAACATTAAGTCCTGGAATCATTTTTGAACATTTTTTTTAACCTTATGGAACAAATTGATAAAAATTTGTTTTAAATGTAAATGCCTTTAATTGTCACATATACTTTTGTTGAAATTCTTCCTTCGCATATCCTATTTTAATAAGTTGCAGGGTCAGCTATGATACAGCGCCTCTGGAGCAGGACAGGTTGCTCAAGCACCCAAGAGTGGCAAACTGGTCTTCAGATCAACAACTCAGACTGGCGGTGGTGGGGCTTGAACCCAGGGTCTTCCGATCAACAACCTAGGCTGGCGGTGGTAGGGCTTAAACCCAGGGTCTTCCTGGTCTTCAGAACAACGACCTAAGCTGGCGGTGGTGGGGATGGAACCCAGGGTCTTTCTAGTCTTCAGAACAATGACCCAGGCTGGCGGTTGGGCTTGAACCCAGGGTCTTTTTGGTCTTCAGATCAACTTAACCATTTGAGTCACCACTTCCCCCCCTATAAAACACTTCTTAAACAGTATACTTTAACAAAATCAGACAAATCTGTCAAATGTCTGGACATCTGTGGAAAAACCTGAAATCGTGATGTCTCCTAGTGTTTAATGCTATTTATGGAGGAAGAAGAGTCAGTTTAAAGAACACAAACACAGCTGTAAGGTACACACATATTACTAAAAGGTTTTACTGGGGGAAAAAGGTCCCCTTCTAAAAAACAGAGATGCACTTTATTGCCCGTAAGTGAAAAAAGGATCATCAAGAAATATTAACGCAAATGATCAGATGATTCAAAGTTAATTTTATTTATAGTTAATCACCATTTTAGCTTCATTTACAGTTACAGCATTTGGTAGCTGTTCTTATCCAGAGCAACTTACATTTATCTTATTTATACAACTGAGTAATTGGGGCCCAGCAGTGGTGGCTTGGTGGGGCTGGGAATCCAACCTTGGTCTTTCTGGTATCAGTCCAACACCTTAACCATTAAGCCACCACTTCAATGGCCATTGCATGGCAAAAACAGATAACATTTATAAACCTTTATATATAGATTCATAACAATTAAAGAGATCGATAACAATAATATAAAATACAAAGTCTTAAAAAAGTTTTACTTTTTTTACTTTTTAATTAAAATGCTAACATTAAATAACACATTTTTAAGTTCCTCCAGATTAAAAGTGTTTTCTTATAACAATAAAGAAAAATGAATCATTGCAAAACTATGCGTTTTAACATTTTGGAGCCACTTCTTTAAGTCCATGAGTAAGTCAATGGCCGTTACGACATCAGACCTCATCATGTCATAAGATCAAAAAATAAATAGAGTTACTTCCTATTATAGGATGGATTTCAAAACATTTATGATTCGGGCACGGATCCCATTCTGCTTGCCGTGTATTTAGAATGTAGCTGGTAGTTGGACTGCTAATTGGAAGATCAGGGTTCGATTCCCAGTACAAACAAGTTGCCACTTGTAGTCCCCTGAGCAAAGCCCTTTACCCCCATTTGCTCAGATGTATAAAGGAGATAGATGTAAGTCTCTCTGCATAAAGACGTCCGGCAGATGCTATAAATGTAAATGTTTTAATTAGTTTGTCTGCTTGTTTATTTCCAAGAAGGTCAGGATGTCCTGGGATTCAGCATTGTTAAAGCTTCACTGAAGTTCATTCCCTTTAATCAAAATGTCAGCAATAACGGGATGTTCCATCTAAAAAAAAACTTCAGTCAGTGAATATAATAATATTAAATGTTCTTTAGCTTTTTCAATATGTTTTCAAGATAAAGTCTGAGCTTTGGTCTGAAATATGGACGCCATAATGTAAATGTCCAGTTACTATTGCTGCAAAAACATGACTGTCCATTTTTGATCCATCGGTGTATAACGGGTTATAAGAAGGGCAAGAGTTTGATATGTATGTGGGAAAGTATCAGTCTTCTTATTTATTTTACATCATTTGGCAGACGAAATTATCCAGAGTGACTTACATTTATCTCATTTTATACATCTGAGCAATTGGTGGTTATGAAAGTTACTCAGGGGTCCAGCAGTGGCACCTTGGTGGTGCTAGGAATCGAACCCCGATCTTCCAATTAGCAGTTCAAGACCTCAACCACTGCGCTACCACTTCCAGATCCAGGTAAATGCACAGTTTATTTAAATTCCATGGCAGAAGTGGGCAGATGAGAGTTTGGATAATGATGTCAAACAAATTTTGAGGGTGGAACATTTGTTTGCAGGATGGGATGCGATTCAAAGTTAAAACATGGCTGCAGCGATTATGGAAAATAATCATTTGATCACGATTCGATATGATATCGTTTATCAACCCAGCCCTAGAACCTGAACCAGTCAAAATATCTGGTTGAGCACACACAGTGTTCGCTGTGCAAGTTTATCTGTCTATTCACCCAGACAGAAGTATCTTCCAGGAGGTAATTATACAATTTGAAAAAAAAATAAATAAAATTCCACAGGCAGTGATCACAGGCTCCACCTGACTTTATCATGCTGCGCCATTAATGCTTTTATGTAATGTTTCCACTCCGGAGAACAAACAGTGTGTTTCTGTACAGCGGTAACGAGAGAGCGGTCAAGCGGAAACGCCAACACGAGTAGCTGATTAACTGGATTTTTATTGGATGCTGAAATACAACCTACACTACTGAAAACGAAAGGCAAGGGGTCATAACATTTCAGCTGCTATAACCGTCAGGCACATGACTGCACTAAACCAGCTATCTGCTGAGTTTATTAACAAGTGTAAAAAAAACACCACCTCAGAAATGTGACGTTTTAGGAATTTACCTGTAACATACACAACATATTGGCAAAGGTTTGCAGTCACATGACCATCGGATCCAAACTTAGAACTCTTCACTAGAACTGAGAGACCCAAACACTGTCCAGGCATGACAATACCCCTGAGCTCCGTAAGACATGCTGGGTTCTGGTTTAACTGGAAAAACATGTACATCCTGTGCTACGCTCTGTATATTGATTGCTAATATGAGATGGAAATTTTATACATTGAACGCAGGCCAGAAAATTTTGGAAAAATGATAGCAATTAAAGATGTATATTAAATTAGGAAAATAAGGAGGGTCTAACTAACTTATCTCCTTCTTAAAATGTTTATTGCTGAAATTGCATTACATTAATAACTACAAAAACTGAACCCACTTATTGCATTTAATTGTCGTATTGCATTAAATATGCAACTACAAATTTATTTTTTAAAATCATAAAGAAAAATATTGAATTCAATTTTACTTTACTCTAAAAAATCTAAAAAATAAAAATTGACATAATAATAATAATAATAATAATAATAATAATAAAGCCTAAACTAGCATTTATACCTAACTTTCAGTTTAAAGAACAGAAATTAGTGGACAGTAATAAAACTCGGAACGAGTCCATGAACATAAAATTAAAATGAAAAAATAAAACTGCAACATAAAATTAGGAGTCATTTGGAGAATAAACCCTCTTAAATCCCTGCTTACTGGTGTGTGACAGAGTGAATGAGACATTTACATTTACAGCATTTGGCAGACGTCCTTATCCAGACCGACTTACATTTATCTCTTATACAACTGAGCAATTAGGGGTTAAGGGCCTTGTTCAGGGGCCCAACAGTGGTGGCTTGGTGGAGCTGGTAATCGAACCCACAATCTTCGGGTTGGCAGTCCAACACCTTAACCATGAGCCATCACTTCCCCTATAAAAAAGTTTGTTACATTTACAGCATTTGGCAGACGCCCTTATTTATCGAACCTACAATCTTTGGGTTGGTAGTTCATAACCTTAACCACAAGCCGCCACTCCCCCCCTGAGACTATTAAAAGGAATGATGCTAAGGCTTTTACAAACCTTGTCTAAATTAGGAACGTCATATTCAGCCACCATATTGAGTTACAGGCTCAAAAATTCACTATATAAAACCACAATCAACGTGGATTTTTACAGGCCGTTATTTTAACTAGTGATTGACCGATTTAGGGCAAATGCAAGTATTAAACTGAACAGTGATAGTTTGTGTGTTCGGGTTAGTTGCGAAATCGTTTCTTTAGTTGCAGACGGCTAAATTGTCAAAAAACGACTAAAAGTATGTAAGTAGCAAACGGGGCGAGTGACTCAGGGCTTTATGCGCCGTCACACTTGAAACCTGCCAGCGACGCAGGACACATGACCGATTTTCACCCACGAGTGGTGATAAACGAGCAGTGGATTGTGTATTGGAGTCTCATCCGCTAACATTCCCAAGTTCCCACAGTCACACCCCGGTACCAGTCCCAGATTCAGTGCTGTGTAAACTTTATTAAAACTCAGCCAAAACAACACGTCTCCTTAAAGCCCTGAAGTTCATCCGCTGCAGATGATTCAGAATGCAGCCGCGTGATTCACTTCAACATCCCAAAGTTCTCCCACCCAATACAATAATAAAAACCTCAAACCTAACCCTACACACACACTCTGCTTTGGTCCAGTTGTTTTGTGTTTCGAAACAGAAATTGGTTTAATGTTCTCTTGTTTCTGAAAACTGTTTCCTCTTGGACTAATCAGAACCTCTGGGATTCTGCTCTGCCCCAACACAACTATCAGGGCAAACATTTCCTGTGCAGATTACACGACTGTACAACTTTTTGTTGCAAAGTTAACCAATCATTGTAATGACCCGCCCCAAAACGTAACGGGGGCATCAGCAATCGCACGTCCCTGTTTCTTATTGTGGGATATGAGCAAATTAGCAAAATAAGAAACTAGGAAAAAGTGAAAAGAAGTGATAAAGCAAGCAGAGAAGAGAGGAGAGGAGAAGACAAGCTAGAAAAGAGAGGGAGTAATGAAGCAACATGAGAGAAGAAGAGAGTAAAAAATAAGTAGTAAGGAAGAAATGAAAAGAGGAGAGGAGAGAAGAAGCAAAAGATGAGGAGAAGAGAGGAGAGGAGAGAGAACGCAAGAAAAGAGGGGAGGAAAGAGAAGAAGAGGCGAGGAGAGGAGAGAAAAGAAGCAAGAGACTAGAAGAGGAGAGAAGAGAGGAAGCAAGAGAAGAAGCAAGAGAAAAGGAGAGGAGAAGAGAAAGCAATATGCTAAAAAAGAAAAGTTCGAAAGAAGCAAACAGAGCGGAAATAAAAGGAAAAGATGGGAGTAGATAGGTAAAGGGTTAGAAGAAATGAGAAGAAGAAACAAAAGAGAGTAGAGGGGTAGAAATAGAAATAAGAGGCAAGTAAAAGAAGTAAGAGAGTTATGATGAGAAGAGAAGAGAAGAACAGAAAAGGAGAAAGAAAAGAGAAAAAAAAGGACGAAAAGAGAATGAAAAGCGATCATGTGCTACATGAAGTTCTATCACGGTCTCTATCAGTGATCTGTAAGTGGCCCTGGGGTTCTGCTCGGTTCTGTAAAGCTGTGTGTATCCAGTCCTAATGCTCTTAAGACTCAGAAGATAAGCTTCACACCATGTCCAGTCCACTTCGTCTCAGGAAAAGAGTCCAGTGTCTGTAAGCGGAGACAGATAAAGGAGTGTAAAGCTGAACAGGAACTGCATTAGCTGAGCTAACAGGAGCCATATGTCCATATATTCTCACACCGGAACCGGACATCGGACCAGACGCAGAATGTTTCCTCTGATGCCTTCATAAGCAGTTTATAAAGCATCACTTCTCTTCTCGCCTCTATTTCTCTCCTCTTCCGTCTTGTTCTATTTTCTCTTGGAATTTTTCCTCGCCTCTATCTTCCGGTTCTTTCGTCAAGTTCTCCTTTCACCCATCTTTTCTTCCTCTCTCTTCGCTTCCTCTCCTTTTCTCTAGTTCAGTTTTTCCCCATTTTCTCTTTTCTCATTATTTCCTCTCCCCTCTAGCTCTCCTTTTTCCCCCACTCCCCTCTAGCTCATGAACACTTTTATTCATAGCTGTTAGCACTGCATATGTTAGCAAACAAACCTCCTTTGTGTGTTTTGTTACAGGTGGTCCTCACTAAGAGGTTTTCACAGCAGAAAAACACGACGCTGAAAAGAAAACCAATCCGTTTTAATTCCTGCTTAAATCTGGTTCTTCCCTCAGGTTCTTCCCTCAGGTTCTTTCTCTGGTCCAGTCGTCTAAATCGTGTCTGGAGTTAAAGCAGCTGCAGCACATACCGCAGCTCATCCAGTGTAAAAGAGACAGAGAGCGAGTGTGTGTCCCGTCCTTTTGATTATACAGAGTGTGTCTCTCTCCTCACCTACTCATAACACTACAGACATCTTGCCCTGTCAGGAGCTGCCACACACACACACTCACAGACACGCTTTCACACACAGGCCTCTGTGTTGAGTGTCACACTGCTCAAAACTCAACACCTCGCACTTACTATGGCCTACACACACACACACACACACACACACACACACACACACACACACACACACACACACACACACACACACACACACACACACACACACAGTTGAGGAGGGTCTTGCTTTAATGCTGAAGAGGACAGAAGAGCCGAGTCAAGTGAGATGACAAGAGAGAAAAAAAAAATGAAATAAAAAGTCTTGTGAAGGTAAGATTTCCTTCTCATCTAAATCTCAAACACACTTTTTTCCCACTCATCTGAACCTCAAACACCATTTTCTCCTCATCTGAACCTCAAAAACAAAAACAGCCTTTTTCTTTCATCTAAACCTCATTTCGTTCCAATTTGAATTTCAAACACACTGTTTCTCCTCATCTGAACCTCAAAAACAGACTTTTTCGCCTTACCTAAACCTCAAACACCATTTTCACCTCATCTGAACCTCAAAACACAACATTTTCTTCCAATCTCAACCTCAAACACACAGTTTCTCCTCATCTAAACCTCAAACACACTCATTTAAAGCTCAAAGTCAGTGTTTTCTTCTTGTCTGAACCTCAAATACACCATTTCCTTTTAATCTGTACCTTAAACACAGTGTTTCCTGTTTATCTGAACCTCAAGCAGTTCGCTTTCTTTTTTTTTTTTTTCCTCATCTGAACCTCAAACACAGTGTTTCTCCTCATCTGAACCCCACAGTCAGTGATTTCTCCTCATCTGAACCTCAAACACAGTGTTTCTCCTCATCTGAACCCCAAACACAGTGTTTCTCCTCATCTGAACCCCAATCTGAACCCCACAGTCAGTGATTTCTCCTCATCTGAAAACCCCACAGTCAGTGATTTCTCCTCATCTGAACCCCAAACACAGTGTTTCTCCTCATCTGAACCCCACAGTCAGTGATTTCTCCTCATCTGAACCCCACAGTCAGTGATTTCTCCTCATCTGAACCTCAAACACAGTGTTTCCTGTTTATCTGAACCTCAAGCAGTTCGCTTCCTCCTCATCTGAACCTCAAACACAGTGTTTCTCCTCGTCTGAACCCCACAGTCAGTGATTTCTCCTCATCTGAACCTCAAACACAGTTGTTTTCTATCTCATCTGTACTTCAAACACACTGACTGCTCATCTGATTCTTCTTCTGACCTTTAAAAGAACTGGTTACAAATTAAACCAGGATATTTTCCTTTATTTTCCGTCTCTGCAGGACTCATGCTGCGTCACCGGTCATCACCTGTCGCGTTTAAAAGTTAACTTTATTTTAACCAGGTCGTTTTGTACGAATTTCGTTTTTGGTAAATTAGTGAGAGAGTCAAGATTCAGACGTTACCAACGAGCCATTCAGCGTGACGATCTTTCTCACCCCCCCCCCCCCCCCCCCCCCCCCCCCCCCCCCCCCCCCCCCCCCCCCCCCCCCCCCCCTCCCCCACCCCCCCCCCCCCCCCCCCCCCCCCCGCCCCACCCCCCCCCCCCCCCCCCCCCCCCCCCCCCCCACCCCCCCCCCCCCCCCCCCCCCCCCCCCCCCCCAGGATTACTAGAGTAAAGACAAAATAACAAACAGCTTCTAACATAAGGTGTATTAATAAATAGCATTTAATACTTTAAACAACAATGAACATCAGATTAATGTTTCTGCTTTCTGAAATTAGGAATCAATAAAGCGTCCATGTTGTACAGCCTGTCCTGTAAAACCATGTGACGCGTCTGCTAATCATCCTTGAATCCAATGATGGAGGGAAAAAAATAATACAGGGGACTCTGAACATGGACGGTAACAGACTATAACGAAGGCACAGACAGACTGAGACGAGACCTAAAGTTGAACCTTGAGGTGTCCCTGGAAAAACAGGCAAATGATACGATATAATAAACTTCACATCACTCGGAAAATTCAGAGTTTAGCTGATTCTATTTTCCCGCAGGGTCAAATGTCATAAACATAAAGGATTTCTGTGAAATTTAAGATTTTTAGAGGAAAGATTTTTATCGCTGACATAAAAGACACGTGCGTCTCACGGACATCCTGTAGAATCCAACCAATCAAACGAGAGTTTACAGTTTTGTTTATCAGATTCAAGCACAGGATTAAACTATATAGGCAGTGACATCAAACTGTAACACAGGATTCAATATAGATAAACTTACAGGGTGAGACACCGAGACAGACAGACTATGATACACAGACAATGACACAGACTGTATAAGACGGACTGTGTTATTGGACTGTAAGAGACAGACTCTGATACAGGAATCGAGGCAGACAGACAGACTCTGATACAGAAATATAGGCAGACAGACTCTGATACAGGAATCGAGGCAGACAGACAGACAGACTCTGATACACAGACAATGACACAGACTGTGTTAAACGGACTGTGTTATTGGACTGTAAGAGACAGACTGTGATACAGGAATCGAGGCAGGCAGACAGACAGACACTGATAATAGTAATCAAACAGACAGACACCTGATACAGGAATCGAGGCAGACAGACAGACAGACACTGATATAGTAATCAAACAGACAGAACACTGATATAGGAACCGAGACAGACAGACAGACAGACAGACTCTGATATAGGAATCAAGACAGACAGACAGACAGACAGACTCTGATATAGGAACCAAGACAGACAGACAGACTCTGATATAGGAATCCAGACAGACAGACAGACACTGATATAGGAAACCGAGACAGACAGATAGGCAGACAGGCACTGATATAGGAACCTGACGAGGACAGACAGATAGGCAGACAGACTCTGATATAGGAATCCAGACAGACTCTGATATAGGAATCCAGACAGACTCTGATATAGGAATCCAGACAGACTCTGATATAGGAATCAAGAGAGACAGACAGACAGACAGACAAACAGACTCTGATATAGGAACCAAGACAGACAGACAGACAGACTCTGATATAGGAATCAAGACAGACAGACAGACTCTGACTTGATATCGGAATCGACAGACAGACCAGACATAGACTCTGATATAGGAATCCAGACAGACAGACAGACTGACTCTGATATAGGAATCCAGACAGACAGACAGACTGACAGACAGACAGACTCTGATATAGGAACCAGACCAGACACAGACACCAGACAGACATGACTCTGATATAGGAATCCAGACAGACAGACAGACTGACTCTGATATAGGAATCCAGACAGACAGACACAGACTGACTCTGATATAGGAATCCAGACAGACAGACAGACAGACACTGATATAGGAATCAAGACAGACAGACAGACAGACACTGATGTTGGAATCAAGACAGACAGACAGACTGACTCTGATATAGGAATCCTGATAACAGACAGACAGACTGACTCTGATATAGGAATCCAGACAGACAGACAGACTGACTCTGATATAGGAATCCAGGACAGACAGACTGACTCTGATATAGGAATCCAGACAGACAGACTGACTCTGATATAGGAATCCATAGACAGACAGACAGACAGACTGACTCTGATATAGGAATCCAGACAGACAGACAGACTGACTCTGATATAGGAGGAATCCAGACAGACAGACAGACTGACTCTGATATAGGAATCCAGACAGACAGACAGACTGACTCTGATATAGGAATCCAGACAGACAGACAGACAGACTGACTGATATAGGAATCCAGGACAGACACAGACAGACTGACTCTGATATAGGAATCCAGACAGACAGACTGACTCTGATATAGGAATCCAGACAGACAGACTCTGATATATGAACAGACTAGGAATCTGAAGACAGACAGACAGACTCTGATATAGGAATCAGACAGACAGACAGACTCTGATATTAGGAATCCAGACAGACAGACTCTGATATAGGAATCCAGAGAGAGACAGACAGACAGACAGACTCGGATATAGGAATCAAGAGAGACAGACAGACAGACAGACAGACACTGATGTTGGAATCAAGACAGACAGACAGACAGACACTGATATTGGAATCAAGACAGACAGACAGACAGACTCTGATCATTGATATGAATCAAGACAGGACAGACTCTGATATTGGAATCAAGACAGACAGACAGACAGACTCTGATATTGGAAATCAAGACAGACAGACGACAGACAGACAGGCAGACACTGATGTTGGAATCAAGACAGACAGACAGACAGACACTGATGTTGGAATCAAGACAGACAGACAGACAGACACTGATGTTGGAATCAAGACAGACAGACAGACAGACAGACAGACTCTGATATTGGAATCAAGACATCAGACAGACAGGACAGACAGACTGATATTGGACAAGACAGGACTGATATTGGAATCAAGACAGACAGACTCTGATGTTGGAATCAAGACAGACAGACTCTGATGTTGGAATCAAGACAGACAGACAGACTCTGATGTTGGAATCAAGACAGACAGACAGACTCTGATGTTGGAATCAAGACAGACAGACAGACTCACTCTGATATAGGAATCCAGACAGACAGACACTAATATAGCAATCGAGACACACAGACTCTGATATAAGAATCGAGACAGACAGACGGACTCTGATATAGGAATCCAGACAGACAGACAGACAGACAGACTCTGATATAGGAATCAAGACAGACAGACAGAAAACTATGATTTTGTCAGGCAGACAGACAGACTCTGTTATAGGAATCCAGACAGACAGACAGACAGACAGACAGACAGGCTCTAATATTGGAATCCAGTCAGACAAACAGATTTTGATATAGAAATTGAGACAGACAGACTCTGACGTAACGATTTTGACAGACAGACAGACAGACAGATCTATTGATTGTGGTATTTACTGTGTTTATCATATGAGATGAGACTTTTGACAGTAAATCTCCAGAGATAAACTGGATCAGATGTGCAATAGAAAAGCAGTGAGAATGAAGGCATTATTACCCCCGGGGGGGCTGCAGTCTTACCCGGATGGGGCATGGTGATGGTGTCATTAGGGTTACTCGACCCCACGTTATAGATGACCACAGCGGACGCGTTCAGCCCCGCGGCGTGCCGGATTTTCTCCCGGTATGTGCAGTTGCCTTTGGCTATAAGTGCTATCCAGGCCCCGTGTGCAGGCTGAGCGCTGGGGAACCTGGTACCGGAGTCGCAGGCCTGTCGGTCGTGGCCGGGTAGCGGGATCAACACCGGGCCCCGGGCCTCTCTTTTGGGCGAGTGTTCGCCGTAGCGGCCGCTCTCGGTCTTCTCGGTCTTCAGCTCGGATGTGGCCGGATCCTGATAGCTGATGTTGACGAACGCGGTGTACCACTCCTCCTTCTCAGCCACGGTGAAGTCCAGACACAACAAGTGCACGAAACAGAAGGACAGCAGCCATGTGGAGAGCGCCAGACTCCGGCACGCTTTACTCACAGACATCGGCATGTTCACCGCTGCTGCTGCGCGGCGTCTCCCCGCAGATCAGCGCTCCTCCACCGGCCAGCTCACTCAACTCACCCCGCTAAACCTCCAGCGCGCTAATCCGCTAATCCACTTGGTCTGATCTCCCGTTTTGATCTGTTATTTAACACGACAGTTTGAACTGTTTGCGGCAGGAAGTTCACACACCCGGAACTGTTGTTGTGACTGAACGACAGCGGATTGTTGCCAGATATTACAATTAATAAGCAACGTTCAGTCAGCTGTACTAACGCGGCTACAGCGCCGCCATGTTGGTAGGGGAAAATTAGTTCTAATACGGGTTTAATAAACCAGATATTAATAATAATAAGAATTATAATAACGAGTTCTTCTTATTTCATTTAACAATTGAAGTGCAACAAGAATTATTCAACGAAATGCAACAGAAATACAACCGTATTAAATAAAACAGCACAAAAATACATAAAACATTAAACAAGATAACAAAAATAAAGAATAATAATAAACTAAATATACTAATTTGTTTGCGTTTTAAGGGATATTATTATATAACTATATTTATTGCCTGGTGATAGACAATAATTTAACGCAGATGAAAAAAAAAAAGCTCTTGGCGCCTCCTGGTGGTCACTCGTGGTGTTCTTAAGCAGCTGCTTAAACTTTATTCGAAATAATTTAATTTATTTTTTTTTGTATAGGTGTTTTATTGAATGGAAATAATTTTACATCAGATTTAGAAATATAGAAAAGAAAATATATATATTCGAAATGCATGTGTAATTTAATTTCTCTTTAATGAGCAGGACTGGGGGGGTCCTGAAGCAGGAGAAAAACTCCAATAGTACAAGGTAGGAACCAGACTCCGGAACCGGACCTGAATGTGATTAAGAATTATTAGTTAAATTAGTTTTAGTGAAGCTTCTGTCACCCAAACAAATTCCTTGTAAGTGCAAATCTCAATAAAGCTCTTCCTGATTCTGATTCTAAATGATGTTCAGAAGCTTGTAAAGAATTTAATCCATTTTTCATTCATTCATCTTTTATACCCGCTTATTCCCTAATTCGGGGTCACAGGGATCTGCTGGAGTCTATCCCAGCCGTCTCTGAAAGGACTAAAGGCAGGAGGGGGACACCCTGGACAGGTCGCCAGTCCATCACAGGGCCACACACACACTCACTCTTATTTAGAATCACCAATCAATCTAACATACTGTGGGAGGAAACCGGAGAACCCGGAGTAAACCTACATAAGCACGGGGAGAACAACACACTCCACTGTGCTAACCACTAAACCACCATGCTGCACATGGGATTAAAACCAGAAGTGATGTATGTTCCTTAAATAAGAAATGTATTTTGAGGAGAAATATATGAAATTTATTTATGAATGTCTGGCCGTCGCACCTGAGGCGGCTGTAGCAGGTGTGTGAATTCTGGTTCCTACGTTTTCTTTAACTTCAGTCATAATATATCAGTCTATCAACTGCTGCTAATCTGAATATTCCAAATATTAATAAATAACTGATCAAATTAAAAACCTGTCATCTGCAATTTTATAGAAAAACTTTACTTTCTCTCTCTCTCTCTCTCTCTCTCTCTCTCTCTCTCTCTGTCTTTCAAAGTCAAAGTCAAAAAGGTTTTATTGGTATGATCATATATAGTTACAGTTTTGCCAAAGCACAAAAGAAACAAATAAACATATTACAGACCAAAATATACAGAAAAACAACCACAAAGAAAAAGAGGAAAGACAGTAGTAGAGAAATAAATAGAAGTTTATGAGACAAACAGGGCCGTGTGTGTGTGTGTCCCTGGACTGACCCTCAGTGTGTGACCTGCTAGGACAAAACTCTCTCTCTCTCTCTCTCTCTCTCTCTCTCTCTCTCTCTCTTTCTATATCTCTCTATTGAGTCACAATGCATTTATGTATGTATAAAGTAATTTGGTTGAATTAAATAGTGTCTTTATCTGTCTGTCTGGTCTTTCTCGCTCTCTCTCTCTCTTTCTCTCGTTGTAAAAAGAATAACGTTTTATTTTCTTAAGTGTAAAAAAGGGGTACATTGTTGACCTCACTAAAATGGCGGTGACGCGTTGCCGTTGGTGCCTAAACGATGATAGCGTGTTGTTTGCTGTTCATACGGAGGGATTTTGGAAAATCGTGGCAACCCGCTTAGTAACGACGCGCCTGTGTGCATCCGCGTTTATCCGCCGCCTGGCTTAAAGCGCTGTCCTAAAAATGATCCGTTGTAATATTTATATATCTATATAAAAATTATATATTTAGTTAATTTAAATCGGAAAATTACTTAAGTATAAATGCAAGAATTGTACAAATTGGTTTAAAAATAATAATTAATTAATTATTATAGAATAAAGTGTCATTTACGTAGAGATGTCTCATAAATAAAGATCAAATTTAGTTAAAATAAACTTCGTTCAGATTTTTATTTGTCTAATTGTGATTATTTTATTATTTAATAAACGTTTTAGACAATATTTTGGTTACTCACTTTTTCCGGAACTGATATCATTAGCGTTTATTTTCTGTACGTCGCGATACAAAGGGTGAACCTGTGGATAATCTGTTGCTGGCGGAACTTCCGGTCTGATCTCCGGTTTCCGTGTGAAGAAACAGTTAAGTGTGGTGCGTTTATTACAGTTCACAGCTAAAACTTTTTATTAATGTTTTAATGTGTGTGTGTGTGTGTGTGGGTGTGTGTGTGTGTGTGTGTGGGTGTGGGTGTGTGTGTGTGTGTGTGTGTGTGAGTGTGTGAGTGTGAGAGAGGAGAGAGAGAGAGAGAGAGAGAGGAAGAAAGGAAAGAGCGAGAGAGAGAATTTTATTGTAGGAAGATCAGCTACGAAAAACGCATTTAGCAAACAGTTAGCAATGCAAAACAGAAAGAAAGAAGGAGAGAAAAGGGAGAGAGAGAGAGACAGCGAAAAAGAAATGGAGGGAGAGAGAGAAAGGGAGAAAGAGAAAGAAAGAGAGGAGGGGATTTAAAAAGAGGGAGAGAGCAAAAGAGAAAAAAAGAGGGAGAGAGAAAAAGAATGGGAGAGAAGGAGAGAGGAAGATGGGGAGGAGAGCGAAGGAGAAAAGGAGAGAGAGGCAGGTGAGAGGGAGATAGAGCGAAAGAGAAAAGGGGGGAAAGAGGGAGAGGAAGATAAAGAGGGAAAAAAACAAAGATAGAAAAAGAAAGAGAAAGAAAAGAAAAGCACCAGATAGAGGGAGATGGAGAGCAGGGAAAGAGGAGATGGAGAAAAGAAAGTTGTGTGTGTGTGTGTGTGTGTGTGTGTGTGTGTGTGTGTGTGTGTGGTGTGTGTGTGTGTGTGTGTGGTGGTGATTATATCTAATCTCTTGCTGTGTCCAGGGTTTCTTGCCTCCTCAGTGTGATACTGAAACAGAACAACACATTATTTCTCCGTCAGTGTGAACAGAGGAGTTAAAAAACTAAAGAAAGAAAGTAAAACGTAAATAATACAAAAAATAATAATAATAATTCTGACAAATGAAACATTCCAAACCACTTTTATAAAGAGTTTTATTACTTTACTGTGTATTAATACTTCTGGACTCACAGTGGCGCAATTCCCAAAACGACCACAAGATGGTGCCATATATTAATGGATATATTACAAAACTGACATCCTATAATGGAAAAAAGGGGGTGGGGGGGAATATCAGTCTATTTACTCAATAAATAATATCAATAATAGAGAAAAAAATAGACTAATTAAGTGTTGTTCGTCTATTTGTCTGTCTATCTCTTTTTCTCTCCCTCTGTCTGCCCCCCCTCTCTATAACTGTCTCTCTCTTCATCCTCACCCTTTCTCCATCTGTCTCTCTCTCTGTCTCTCACTCACCCTTGCTCTCGCGCTCTCTGTCTCTCTCTTTTCACTTTCTCTCTCTGTCTCTCTCTCTCTCTCTCTCTCTCTCTCTCTCTCTCTCTCTCTCTCTTTGTGCACCAGCACAGCGTCGCCGCCTCCACCATGCCGAAGAAGAAGACAGGAGCTCGTAAGAAGGCTGAGAGCCGAAAGGAGCGTGAGAAACAGAACCGAGCCAACAGAGAGCACATCGATGTAGCAAAGCATCCGTGTAACTCGGCTATGGTGCGTTCATTCGTCCTTCATTAATCATCCACTCGTCAGAACATTCAGTCATTCATGTCTCTGATTTAGAGACTATCACAAACGTCCACGTTAACATAATGTGATGATTTCTTCATTCTAAACACTGAATTATTTTTTTCTTCAGGATTGTGATAAGTGTCTGAGGTGAGCTGCCCAAAAACGTTCTCACTAGTATTAGTATTAGTATTATTATTATTATTATTATTATTATTAGTTGGCTGTGTGTGTGTAACGTGTGTGTGTGTGTGTGTGTGTGTGTGTGTGTGTGTTCCTGTCTCGGCGTTAGACGGCAGAAGAACCGAGCGTTTTGTTATTTCTGTGCGTGGGTACAGAAGCTGCCCATGTGCGCTCAGTGCGGTAGGTTATCATTGCACAGCTGTGTGAACACGTCACAAAAGCCAGAAACACACAGGATTCACACAAGCACAGGAGAGCCTATCTTCATTTTATTAGTCCAATTTATATATTACATTATATATTATATTACATTATATTACATTACATTATATTATATTATATTATACATTACATTATATTACATTATATTACATTATATTATATTATATTATATTTGTTACTACAGATCTTTAATATTAGTTATATATTTTTGTAGGACCCTTTTTAAATTAGATTAGTTTCTATAAAATGAAATTTATTTAAATTGAGACTTGATTAGATTGGATTAGATAAAATTTGATTGGATTGGATAAAATGATTTTTGATTGGATTACATTAGATGAAATGAGATTAAATTGGATTTGATAAAATGGGATTTAATTGGATTAGATTAGTTTGGATTAAATAAAATGAGGTTATTAGATTAGATTGGATAAAATGATACTTAATTGGATGAGATTAGATTGGATTGGATAAAAAAATTTGATGGATTGGATAAATGATTTTTTGATTGGATTACATTAGATGAAATGAGATTAAATTGGATTTGATAAAATGGGATTTAATTGGATTAGATTAGATTGGATAAAATGATACTTAACTGGATTAGATTAGATTGGATTGGATTAAATTAACCTGTCCTGTGCAGCGTACACAGTTAATAGACTGCAGAGATCAGATTAAGGTTTAGAGTAAAATGAGCTGCACATGTTTTCTCGCCGGCGTTTTTATCACTTTAAAGGGTTCTGGTGTTTTTAAAGGTAAAACGAAGTGTATGAAATCCTCGGACTGTGTGATCAAACACCCCGGTGTCCACAGCACGGGCATGGGCATGGTGGTAAGCAACACACCGTCATTACACCGTCATTACACCGTCATTACACCGTCATTACACCGCCAGTACACCGTCATTACACCGTCATTACACCATCATTACATTTACAGCATTTGGCAGATGTCCTTATTCGGAAATTTACATTTATTTCTTTTATACAACTGAGCAATTACGGATTAAGGGTCTTACTCAGCGACCCAGCAGTGGTGGCTCGGTGGAGCTAGGACTCGAACCCACAATCTTCTACACCACGGGTACACCTCCAGCACACCGGCGGTACACCGTCAGTACACCGCCATTACACTGCCGGTACAGCGTCGGTACAATGCTAGTACGCTGTCAGGACATCAAAATCATTACAGTGTCATTACAGCGTCGGTACAGCGTCACTACACGGCCATTACACCATCGGTACAGAGGAAACATTCTCAAACTCCAGCATGATAAACAAGCTGCCCTTAGATATGCTACTGTATTAAAATTGCATGCACACACGACACAAGCACATGAATACCACGCACATTACGCATAACATAAACCTAACACTCATGCTGCACATATCGTATACACTCATATACACACACACACACCCTGCAAATGCACATGTACACAAAACTAGTAAAAAAACACAAATATACCAATTAGTTTTCATTTAATTTTCCAGAAAAGCAGAAATGACATTTTATTATAAATTCGGATGAAACAAAATGCACTAAGACACACAATGCAGTGTTTAACTAATACTTTTACACACATTAGATTTTTTAACACTATTTGCAACGCTGAGGTTTTTTTTCATTTTGCGGCCACTAGGGGGCGATATGTGATTTCTGCGAGGCCTGGGTGTGCCATGGAAGAAAGTGTCTGAGCACACACGCCTGTTCCTGTCCGCTGTCTGATGCAGACTGCATCGAGTGTGACCGCAGTGTGTGGGAGCACGGTATAAAACACTCACTAAAGTTAAAATAGCCGCCAAAATAAAATACGATTACTGAGATGTTCCGGATCTTTCCTGTTACAGGAGGCCGCATCTTCCGCTGCTCTTTCTGTCACAACTTCCTGTGTGAGGACGATCAGTTCGAACATCAGGCCAGCTGCCAGGTCCTGGAAGCCGAGACATTTAAATGTGAGTCTGAAAACTAGAGATAAAAAAATCCAAATCCATTTACTGATTCGAATCCTTCTGAATCACTCTTTGAATGGATTATTACGAATCACTTGAGTCAATAGGGATTCTGACTGCTTTTGCATGGTCCTTCCACTGAAGTTCACTCACAAAATCTTTGGACTCATGAATGTCACACACATACACACACACCACTGTCACATACAGACTCTGAGTCTGACAGATCTGCTGAATCGGATGAATCAGCACCCGTAAATTTGATTCTTTTATCTTTCTGACTATTCAGAAAGTTTCCTAAACCACCTAATCAGCTACTTGTTTTCTACATTTACTAGCTAAAAACTACTGAAAATGGCTGCATGGTGTCATTTTCAGTTTCATTATAGCAACAAGAGAACTAAGGACTCAACTGATCCGAGTAAATAAAGAGAAGGAATTGTGAATCCCGAGTCATGTAAAGAATCTTTAACATTAGCGCAGTCATTACTTTCTAAATCCACCCGTCTCGGTATAAGATATTGGTTAAATCTCCGTCCTGATTCGTAGGTGTGTCCTGCAATCGACTCGGCCAGCACTCCTGTCTCCGATGTAAGGTGAGGTGACCAATCTGTCCTTTCCTTTTTTTTTATCCCTGTGCAGTGTTGATGCGATTATAAACTACTAGTCAACATCAGTGTTTCAATAAATCTTTTAATAATCGATTTAATAGCATTAAACTGGAAGGGATATTGAGGTCAAACACCTCCATATGCACTGTATATATTTCTCCAGAACACACACTACATTATATTATTATAATTCTGCACACAATCCAATGTAAAAAAATGTCTTTCCCGGTCAGTATTTATGTAAATTATATAATTTATATTAAAACAATTGTGAAAATTGCAAACATTTGAAAAAAAAAAAAACACTCTAAAATAACACAATATCCCATAGTCACTTAATCGTAAAAAAAAAATCTTTGAAAAAACATATTACTCTGCTTGCATGTTATCTCATGAACAAGAAAAGCTCTAAGAAGTTATATCGTTTTTCTAAAATCCTGTTAAGTTTCTAACTTGAACTTCAAAATTCCCAAGCTGAAATTCCCATGGAAAGCACCTTTGCCTCTTCGCAAAGTTACGTACCTACAAAAGCAGACCAGCATGTAAGCGTCGATAATTTATTTAAAATCAGGATGAAAACATGTTTTGTTCTTCTGGTTAAGTTTTGTTTTTTTTTTGTCCTTAATAGCCATCATTAACTTAAATATTCTATGTGTATTTATATATTCTGTAAAAGACATAAAACAATTGATTTATTTCAGTTTGGTGGTTGTGTAACAAGTGTGAACGATGACACCAGAAATGAAATGGGATTGTTGCTTTTTTTTTCTTTCAGTGCTATCAGGCTAACACTTAGCATTTTCCAAAATGTCCCAGTGCACCTGTAAGAACATCATGCAAAACAGTGTTTATATTGTTAAATACATTATTTGGAAAATGCAGCTTTTTGCTGGTTCTCATAGGGGCTCGTTGTTGGTGTTGTAAACACGACAGCTTCTTTTTCCGTGATGGACGTACAGCGTCACGACCATCTAAAAACGTGATACACCTGGAAATCCTGTGTCTGATAATAACTTCAGAACTCTGGAATTGTTTCCAGTTTTTTGAGTCTTGCGCATAAAAAAAACCCCAAAAACCAGCAGTCATTAAAGGCGGCGTCGAAGGCATTGACATGTTTACATCATTTCCTTGCAGAGAAGCCACCAGGTTCCTCTCCACTCCTCTCCACTCGCACCCCCTTGTATGTAGGCACTGCTGACGGTAGGAGTTGGCAATATGACAATAGGGCATCTTTGTAGTTACATTTTTATTAGTTTAGAAATCACAACCACACGATCAGCGTCTTTGCAGGAAGTGACATATGACTGTAAACGCATTAGTTTCCATGCCAACATAAACTCTACAATCGGCAGATCAGGTTTTTTTCCGCCGGTCTCTTATTAGTCGACTTTACATTTTTACACCTGAACAAAACTAACTGATTGGTTGATTTACACCATTTTAGCCATTGAAAGCTGCTACGGAATCCAGATCACATAAAGGTGAACTTATTGGTTGCTGTTCTAGTCTTTCCCCCAAAGGACCTTCAGCAAAAAGGTCTGGTTTCCACAAATCTCCCACAATGACACAGTCTCTAAAACTAAATCTACAAGACCAGATGTTCGATGAGATTGTAGTGGGTGTCGTAATCGTGAAATGTGCATGTCCACTGTGGGAATGAAATAATCTCCACTTCCTGCACATGTCCCAGTGCAGCACTTACATCTGTTTTGCTGTACGCCATTTTTCTGTAAGAAGTGACAGAAGGATGGGGTGTTAAGTGATGGGATGCTAAGTGATGGGATGTTGAGTGCTTGTGGCTTCAGCTCTAATTGGTAATATTAAATATTAAACAACGTGAAAAGCATTGCACAACACGCAGCATCTCAGGATTCTGGTTTTTCTCCTGGACAGGCCTGTTTCTGTGATGATCACGCTCGCAGCAAAGTGTTCAAGCAAGAGAAAGGCAAAGCGCCGCCATGTCCGAAGTGCGGCCACCAAACACAGGAGACCAAAGACCTCAGCATGTCCAGTGAGTATTTTTTTAGTCTGTGTGCAGAAGATACTTTACACACTCTCTCTCTCTCTCTCTCTCACACACACACACACACACACACACACACACACACACAGAAGCGCACATATCCAGTATATCCAGTATAATAATAGTGTTAAATCAACACCTTCAGGACAAGGAAATACTGTAACTATAGAAAATTAATTATAGAATGATTCTGAATGATTAAATGATTTAGTCTGAATGCTGTTAAATACCGGGGCAACCGATCCCAGTTGATCTGTGTTTCGTACAGCTCACGCCCACGGTTTGGCTCGCACCTCATCGTATGTAGGCACTGCTGACAGTAGGGGTTGGCAATCGGCAAGAAAATATCTTTGTAGTTTAATTGTTAAGACGTTTAGGAAAAATTACGTAGTTTAGAAATAACAAAAAAAACACAATCAGCGTCTTTGCAGGAAGTGACATATGACTGTAAACACATTAGTTTCCATGCCAACTATTATGCCACTTGGCTCGGGGCATAATTGCTAATTTTTCTAACTTGTGGATTTAAATTTGTCAGGCAATACTGTCCTTACCTGACAAGTGAAATCTTTTTTTCAAAATACAGTACACAGTACTGTACAGTACCACAGTACAAAGGTGGTTTATATACTAAATCGCCTTAGCATTCTTTTTTAGATCAAGTAAAGCGACTTTGCTAGAAGACCTTCGGTCCCTCTCTTCTCTCTATTTATCTATTATGTTTTACAGTTTAGCGCATTCTTTCTTTGTCTGCTGCCCCATACCATAATATTCCCATATAATAATATGACTAAATATAAAAAATGTGCCTGAAAGAGTTTTATAGATGCAAGATGATCATAAAGATAACCCTATATGTTTAGAAGGTTTATGACCTCCATGAGATGTATAAAGGTACATGTAGTGTCGGTCTCAGACGTCGAACCGTTAACATAGAAAATCTATGTTTGGGTGTTTTTGGCGGCATGCGCCATTATTACAAGTTTGTTCTGCCTTTTTGTAAGGACACTGATTGGTCGAGATACACGACAGTCACACACCCTCTTAGCTATTAAAAGCTGCTATCGAATCCAGACCCAAAAACTACATAAAGGAAAACCTCCTTAGTTGCTGTTACGGCCTTTTGCGTTTTTTGTCTTTAATCTATAATCAAATCCATGTTTTGTTGTTACTGCATTTTAATATTTTCTATTACAAGTTGAAACTAATTCTTGTTTTATTTGGTCCTGTTTTCAGCTCGGACTCATAAGTTTGGCCGTCAGAGCGGCGCCGATGACGACAGCTACTACGGAGCCTCAGGATACGATTCCTACTGGAAAAGCGCCGCCTCCGGAGGAGCCGCCGACCAGGAAGACGACGACGACGGATATGATTACGAGGATGAAGATGAAGATGATGACGACGAGGAGGAAGACGAGGAAGAAGATGATGATGAGGCGGAAGCCGTTGATACGCTTAACAAACTGAGTTTGGGAGTGAGCTCAGTTAGTGAAGACAAATGAGATGAAATTAGATTTATGGATTCACAGCGTTTCCAGTGTTTATTTACAAACATATTATTAAAGCTTAACTTGGTCATTTCATCAAGCTTTATGAATGTTTTATTGCACGCCACTAAATTTCCTGCCCACATTTATATATAAAGCTGCCAAATGTCCAATATAAAAGTTTTAAAACTGATTATATTTGACCAGAGGGACACCAGCTAGATAAAGTAACCCCAGTACGATTGAGTGTGACTTTTTATGATAATTAAAAATGAGAAATTAATTCAAATTATTTAAACGCTTAAATAGAAAGTTACAGTTTCTGTTGGGAATAAATATGGCATATATATGAAGGTCTACATGGCTGTGGTGGTGAGAGCTGATGATGGGGTTGGACAAGATTAAGAACAAGCACATTAGTGGGACTACTTATATTGGATGTTTCAGGGACAAAGTCAGAGAGGACAGATTGAGGTGGTTTGGTAGGAGAATGTTGGACATTGGGCTGCAAAGCGGAAAACCAACGAGGAGGTATGTGCATTTGATAAATGTGGATTTGAAATTAGTGGGTGTGAGTAAAAAGGGGGCAGAAGATTTTTTTGCAGGTAGAGAAGGCGTGGCAGATAGCTGTAAGGCTTAGTCCACTGGCCGAGGGTCAATTAAACTATGATTGGTTGCTTTACATGTCAGCCAGTCACCAGCTTGGTTCATAAAATCTTCAGTCAGTCTGAAAGCTTAAACTGCTGATTAGAAGATCATGAGTTAAAGTCCCAGCACCGTTAGCCTGCCACCAATGGGCCCTTAACCCAAATCTACTCAGTTGTTATATATAAAAAAACGAGTTAACTGTAAGTAACTCTGGATAAAGCCAAATGCCAGAAGTGTAAATCTTTTAATGTGGATGACTTAGAATCCTGGTAAGGTGATGATACAGGCTTTATCCACACACATCAGTTAGAGAAGGTCATTAAAGGGTTAAAGAAAGCAAGACTGCAAAGCTTATTAGCTTTTACATCAGCATACTGTGATCCAAAGAGAACAAACAACCCGGTGTGGAATAAACAAAGAAATAGGATGTGTAAAAGGGAAACTAACCCAACCCTAGAAATGCAAAATTCCATTTGAGCCGCAGCACTGAACGCTGCACGGGATGTTCAGAAAGCCACTTAATTGCGTCTCCTAGTCTGAAAGATGGTGTGGATGTAATATAAGTGCCGCATACCAGGAAATTACTAAAAGTACACAGTGCAACTTGACACAGGAAACGGAGCAGTGTGTGATTAGTGTTTGTTACCAACAGCCTAATAAAAACCAAACATGGGATACTGCCAAAAACGATAGTCCAGTTATACAGATGCCTCGGGACCAAAAATCCGGTCCAGTTAGTCCATGATATTATGACGTCATTACACTAATAGGCATAATTAGGGGTGAAATTAATAAATGACATCTACACATGTTACTTTTATAAGTAAATTGTTTTTCTTTTTGAGGGTGCTATACTTTGTGAGTATTTTCAAATCTGTAATTTCGCGTAAAAATTTCAAACCAGTAATTGACTTTATTTGTAAAATCACAATGGTTACTGAAATTTAAAGTTATATTTCAAACACTTTACTGACATTAGTTAGCTAATAAAAACATTCAACCTAATGGACAATAAAACACCTGATATTGAAAAAATAATTCTGGTACAGCTGTATCCGGTACGGTTTTATCGTCAATATTTAACCTCTTTTAAGCTAGTAATAAGATCTACAGCTCAAGGGGAGGGTCTGTCGCTTGTTATGGCGTTGGTGATACCTTCCATAATCCGATTTATGTTTTGTATCTTTTCTTTGGTATTTACCAAAATCAAAGTTCAAACTAGATTGGGGAAAATGTTTCATGAAAAAAATATTTATTTAAAATCTTATAAAAACTGGGACACCCACTTTGTATGCTAGCTAGATCTCTCTCTCTCTCTCTCCTCTAGAGAGAGATAATATATATATTAGAGATATGATAGATAGAGTATATAAGCATATATATGAGACACCCTATACATATATAATATATAATATAGATATGAAATAATATAGATTCTATAGAGATAACATATAGTAGATATAGATAGATATATAATCCTATATATATATATTATATGACATATATCTATATATATATACATATAGATAATATATATATATATAAGATTATATAGAATGATACATAGATAGAGATATATATAGATACATTAGAATACATATATATATACATATAGAGAATATTATATTATATATATATATATATATATATATAGATTATACATATACATATATACATATACTATATATTATACATATTATAGCTATATACATAACACACATACCACACATATATATATATATTAACTATACATATATACATATATATTAACACACACACATATATTAACATATATACATATACATATAGATATTATATATATATATATATATTCATACACATATATACATAATACATATATATATTATATATATATATATATATATATTAGTATATATACAGGTACATATATATACATATAAGAATATTATCTATATAATATACATACATACATATCGAGATATATATATATATACATTACATTTATAATACCACATACATTATTACATATATATATACATTATATATATATATATATTACAACATATATACATATATATATATATATATATATATAATTATTATATATATATATATATATAGATAGATATACATTCACAGAATTAAGGGGCAGTTAGAGGTTAGGGATCCTGCTCAGCGGCCCAGCAATGGCAGCTTGGTTAGGCTGAAAATTAAACCCATATAGTCAAATACCTTAAATACTAAACCACTTTAACTAACTTACAAAATACTCTCGAGTGGTTTGGTGATCAGGACAAAACAAGGGATGGGTAAATGTGCACATTATGGGTGGGAAAGGTCACTTCATAATAGTCCCCCCCTTGTACTAGTAATCACGTTTCCTCTCGATGGTTCAACCTCTTATGTAACTGCTGTGCGAAGTGAAAGCTATTACGCGTCGTTGTGTGTGCAGTGTGTAAGTATGCAGTGGAGTGTGTGTGAGTGCGTGTAGTCCCGGTTGTCATTTATGCCGCTCTGGGAATGCCTTTACGCGACAGTTCGCACGTATGGACGCCGTGAGAAGGAGGTGGGAGCGGTATGACCTGTCGCTCGGATCGGAGCTCGGACTTTGACATGATGAGAAACTGTGAAGCGGAATTGCATGGCCTTGGTAGATATCGCGCCGATGAGCTTCTTTCTCATCCTGTTCCTCATTTTGGTCTCGGGATTAGGGAGTAAACCCAGGAAGCATAAATCAAAGGTAGGGGCAAAACGCACACACTCAATTACCCCAGCCGAACTCTCCTGTGCGCGCGCTACTGTAAGTGTGACAAATGGAAATGTCAGGGTTATAAATACTTTATAACAGTTGTTGACACAGGAATAATGTTTAAGGCATGCTTCTGGGTCGCTTCCATTAAGTTGAGAGAAAGAGAGACACTGCAAATTCTAATCATAAATTACAATTAACGTTTTAACATCCTGCCCTAAAAATGCCTTTTTTTCCCCATCACCAAAACGAATTCACCACAAAGAAATTCTTTGCATGCAATAAAAATATTATTAAAGTGAGCCTGGTACATGATTATTGATTACTCAACCGACAATATATAGATTATATATACAATAATATATCCAATATATAATTGTAATATCCCCAATTATGCAAACGTTTCCTGTAATTAATCGATCATATTTTTGTTTTGGCACAAACTGCGTAAAAATAAAAAAAAAGCGCAAAAAAAGTGACGCATGTTTTTAATCAGAAGCACTTTCAGTTTCAATTTCAGCGTGGCAAGTCGGAAAAGTGTGCAACCAAAAAAGTTCTATTTGAATCGAATTGATTGTCCTTGTGTTCCTTTTGCAAACTACGGCATTAGGAGCGCCGCTCCTGTTTATCAGACACAAACATATGACATAAGAAACAGACACAAACATACAGCCGGCGATCAAGGTACAGAACCTTCACAATTAAATACAAGTGACATACATTATTGCCAGTTTTTTTTTTTTTTAATCGCCTGGGGACAAAGTTAGTTTTCGTGACCCCCTTGTGACAGGGTGTGACCCATAAAGGCAGGTGAGCAAACTTGGTCCTGGAGGGTCGAGGTGTGTGTGTATGTGTGTGTGTTGAAACAAGTTGGAGCTACACTCTGCAGGACTGAGATTGGACACCCCTGCATAAGGGGGTCGGTCAGGCTTTCCTAAAAAGATTTTGAGATTAAGAACATGAAAACCTGCATTTCGTGGTCTAATTTTAGAGAATAAAGAGGATGAAAAAAATTAAATAATTAAGGCAACAATGAAACTTTGAAGATATAATTGGCAAAAACATTTCATTCTGAAAGTCATTTAAAAATTAGAACATCAATTGATTAAAGGCGGAGTAAGTAATGACTTCTTGTAAACTATGATGTTGGCGGAAAAATCTTGGATGGATTTCTGTTACTTAACAGACGAGCGCTTGATTGATATTATGCACTCTAGCAGATCCTGAGACCCTGAATTAGAGAATAAGCGGCTATGGAAGATGAATGAATAATGAATATAATGAATAAAGGACATTGCAAGTTTTTAGAAACATTAGGTCTTTACCTGTAGTCTAAAAAAAAGTTCTACCACCAAGGTTGCCAGAACAGGAAGAAGGGGGGGAAGTGGTAGCACAGTGGTTAAGGTGTTGGACTGCCAATTCGGGTTTTGTAGGTAAGCATCAATGTTTAAATGTGAGAATGTGGGAGGAAGGACACAATGGAAAAATGGTGAAGGAGCCCAAAAGGTTGTAAAGTGCTGTATAGCTGCATTCGGGGCGTCGTTGAATTTTTCAGGGTCAAATTATGCCAAGGGCAGACCAACCAGGAATTAGGTACTTAAAATAAAAGAAGACTGAATCCTTACAATTATACTTGAAGGGCATAGTGACACCAAACATGAAGAAAAGGACAGTTGATTGTCAGTGATGACCTCAAGGCGTGGTAATTCCAGATGGGAGTGGAAGATTCTCACATGGGATCAATCACTGGGGATGACATCAGTTTTGATGTGGAATTAGACTGAAGTTATGGTTGCTTATGTTTAACATGCTGAGGTCTGAGCAGAAACAGGGTGTCTGTGGGCGGAATGAAGTTGTTGACTAGCGTTATTGGCATAGCATTAGCATGAGTACCTATGTGAGGCAAAACTTTGTCAAGTAAAGAGGGGAAAGGAGGAAAATACTGGAGCCTTGTTGGACAACAGTTGTAAGAATTCCAGAGAGCAGATGTTAATTCTTCTGTGTTACTTAACAGAACAACTATTAGCCAGAAAGCAAAGCAGTGCCAAGCTATATCACAAATTCAAATTCTCACGGGTTTTTTTAAGTTACTGTGGTACTCCGTCTGAGAAGGCATTCATTAGCAATGAGCAATAATAATTACAATCGGTACTCGGTTAAGATTTCTTAAAATAAGAAAGGGAACTAGGCTTTAATAAAAAAACATCTTGGTTAAGTTATGGTAACCCTCGTTCCCTGATGGAGGACGGAGACGTGTGTCGAGTGACAACACTAGGGGTCACGTTGTGGGAGCCCGAATACCTTTGATCTAATTTGAAAAGGCACAATGAAATTGGACAAGCAGAATTTGCATAGCCGGGGTAACGCCCCGTACTTCCGGTTGAGAAAAAGCCGGCTGCGATACTGCTCATCGTTCTGTCCTAAGGAGCGAAATGACGACTCCCCAGGGCAGCCCGCCAGAGCAGTGGCATGAGGGACACAACGTCTCGTTCACTCCATCAGGAACGAGGGTGTTACCATACGTAACCAAGACGTTCCCTTTCTGTCGCTCAATCCGACGTGTGTCGAGTGATGACACTAGGGGTCCCGATCCAACACGGCCACGCTGCCGGGCTGCGTCAGGGGGTCTACCGAAGGTAAGTGCCGACAGGAACCAGCGTGTCGAGCGCAGCCTTGCTCAAACATCATGACCTACCAGCAGCCTGGAGCCTACCCCCCTCCCACAAGGGGGGGGCTAACGTAGGCAAAATCCCAGCGTTAGTCTTTCATAAACACACCTATATGTGCAATCACGCTGGAAAACTGTGTGCTGGGACCAGGCCCTCACCAGGGGGCAGGGGCCCTACGGAGACACAAATCCCGCCAGCTGGGGGGGGGGTATATGTGAAGAGTACCCAAGGACTGACACAAGGCAGTAAGTACTACTTAGGAAAGGCCCCAGGGTGGGCTCCGCACCAGGGGGAAGACAACAGACCGGGACTCAAGACCTAGAAGCTTCCAGGAAGAGGGGACACAATACCTTAGGGAGAAAAACACATGGGGCCGACGAGGAGCCACTACATGTGGGACTAACCCAGCTGGGTTCCAGGAAGAACCACATGTTTGGTCCCCAGCTAGTCCTCACGGGATGGCTAGGGGGGCAGCTGATGGAAGGATAAGGGCGGGTCCTGGTCAGGAA
>VCAZ01000006.1:748319-786046 GCA_005784505.1 Bagarius yarrelli | reverse complement strand
GTCAGCAGGCCGTCTTCAGAGAGAGGCTCTAATTTGTGACGCGGGCTCGAAATTGTCTCTCGAAGTCCTGAGGACACAGATAGATCCAATGGAACGAGGCGCTGTCGGAGACGCCCCTCCTCAGCCTCTAGAACCTGATCACAGATCGTGCCTCCCCACCGATCTGCCCATCGGTCGTGGCCCGCTGAGATGGCAGCGCGTACACTTCCTGCTGCTTGCAGAAAGAAGAGAACGTCTGATGCACAATCGCCGTGGGACCTTGCCAAGAGGTCTGCTGGGGGAAAAGCGTACTGCGCATCCTTGGGCAGCCTGTGTGCCAGTGCATCCGTGCCGAGGGGGCCCGGACGGGAATACCAAACGGCGGAGCGATTCTGACGAGGCAAAAGATCCCCTGCCCTGCCAAACCCCTCCAAATCAGTGGACTGTTGTGGGTGGGCCTCCACTCGCCCCCCGGGGCTCTGTCGTGAGAGCAATCTGCCACACATGAGGTCTCCGGGCGTGAGTGGCCCGCACGATTTGAGCGTGCTGGCTCCACACCAAGAGATGGCGGGGGGCCCGTCCACACCGCGGCTGCCCTGCGATTGCATACTGCACCCCAGCCCGGGTCGAGCTTAATGACGCTGTCGATGCAACAGCCTGGACCACCCTCTTAGGGGCACCTGCCCGTAGGATGAGATGTTCCCGAAGGGGAGGACTTGTATGGTATGCAGACCTTCGAAGGCAACGCAGAAAGTCTGTGTCTTGAAGGATCGAACATGGAAGTCGCATCTTCAGGTCTACAGCATGACCATCCTGTGCCTCACACGTTAAAATGTGTTTCAGGTTAGCATCCTGACGGGAACCTGTGAAGAGCGGTTCAGCGTCCTCAAATCCAGGATTGGCTGCCCCTCCCTTCTTGGGTACATAAAGGGATGTAAGCTCGTTTCATTTCGCCCTGGGGACAGCTCGATCGGTCCTTCCGTAGAAGTACGCAGACCGACGCAGACAGCGGCATTCTCTCGCGAGGTAACCAGAATGCCCCTAACCTGGGGGGGCGCCTGCGAATGAATCGCTTAGCCAGCTGAATGGTCCTGAGGATCCCACCGGGGGCACCGGAGAGGCGCACCCAAGCCCCCAGATCCCACCAATGGCTCGCGACGAGACAATCCAGAGTACCCCGGGTGGGGACGCTGTGGCGGTGGGGAAGATGCATGCAGGAAGACCAGGTCCTTGCCACTGTACACTTCCCACGCATGACTACCTGGCAGGAGCCCAAAATCAGTCCAGATCCATGGCAGTTATCAGAAAGGAGGCACCTCGGCGACCGGGTGCCTTCTGTGGAGGTTTGACCAGTAGAGGATAATGCTCTTTCTTTAACCAGTGTCCGCCTGCCGCTGACAGCGGCCGGGTGAGATAGGAGCTCGCCCCCATCCCCTCCCAGGAGCATCCAAACTGGTCGCAACCCCTCCGCTGGGTCGCCCGTCTCAGACCACACTTTGAAGCCTGCGAGGGTTCTTAGTCCTGACGACGGGCCTGGATGCCACTGCACCTCCGCGAGAGCTGGTGGAGGGTTGGCGTCGATCCGACTGCCTGTGCCGCTGCAGCGCTCGCAGGGGGCGCCGGGATGGAGCAGACTGGCCTGTGGATAGGGGAAGCGGTGCTGCCCGTACCTTCTCCGAGGCAGGATTACTATCGCTCGTCTGCTTTTCAGCAATAGCGCGTTCCTGCAGGCCTGGGTTGGGCCCTCCCTGTGCGCTGTTGCACGCCTGAGCCTGTATCACTGTCAGGTGGCCATGGCGTTGGGGTAGAGCAGCTTACCCAGGGCAGGTAAGCCTTCGCCACAAGGGCAGAGAAAATACGCCTGACGGGAGTCTAGGCAGCCTACAGGTGCGGCTGTCTGCGGGCACAGTTCCGCGATAGCCGCCCACCTGCGGGACGTCCTCATACCCCCTCGCTGGTCCCCCCTCGAGGGAGGGAGAGGAGGAGCCGGCGTGTACGGATCCTGGCCGAAACGGCGATTCCACGATTTCTTCAGCTCCTCGTGTGCCTCCGGGAAAAAAGGAACCGGGAAGGTGCAGCTTAGCGTCGCGACCGGCACCCAGACCATTATCAGCCTTGACTTCTCGGGACCGGGTGGAGGAGACCACGCAGCCCGATGGCCTGGCTGCCCGGACTAGTACGGCTGCCACTCGGCCTCACCTCTGCTGACGCCGGCCTGCGCGCCGGCTCCGCAGAGTCATCAGCCTAATACTCGAGCCACTCGCAATGCTGCGATGAATCTCGTCAGGTTCGAGAAAGCACGGGACCCTGACTCCTCCGTGTCCGACTGGCAGGCCGCGCTAGAGGAGGAAAGGGTGCCGCAGATGGCCGGTGTGCTGCCCCACTCCTCTCTCCCAGCACCACACTGCGGCCTCAGGCCCGAGGAGGAGGATCGAGGTGAGTGTGGGGTGGCTGGGATCCATAACACTCATCTCCAACGAGCACGCAACTTGCCTGTGGGCAGGCCTCACAGAGGGGCACGTCCCCAACATGAAGCTTCTGTGTGGGATAACCCAAACACAAAAAACACAATCATGCCGGTCATCGAACACGATAGACGACCGCACCCATAAACACACGCGAGAACCATGACAATCACTTTTTGCCGTAAACGCCCTAACGGGAAAAAAAATCGCTTTGTAGATTTTTTGCTCAGCATGCTGCGGACATCCGCCTACTCACCCAGGCCTCCCGCACTTCTTGTTGGATGCCGCCGCGAAAGAGACCGTGATCGCGCTGACTGCTCCGCGACGCTTTTTTTTTTTTTTTTTTTTTTTTTTTAAAGTAATCGTCTAATACTTTCTTCTCCGCCCGCTTGCTCGCTCGAGCGCTCGAGATGATATAAAGCATTTAACCTAAAATGAAATATACGCTAAACAAGCATTAAAAAATACAATCAACAGATGTCTTTATGTAATGTGCTGATTTGCAGGTAAAATAACTACGTAAGCTAAATACTGAGTAGAAAAAAAGATAATAATCTCAAACAACTCAACGGACAAAATTAGTTGACTCATGCTTAGCCACACACACCGTCTCTCCTCTTGTCCTCTCTCTCTCTCTCTAGCTCTCTCATCACACAGTTCTCAATCACACCGTCGCTTCGTCTCTCTTTCTCTCTGAGTCTCTTCTCTTTCTCTTCCGTCTCTCTCTTCTCTCTCTCTCATCTCTCTCCTCCAATCACCACGTCTACAGACAGTCTCTTCTCTCTCTCTCTCTCTCTCTTCTCTTCTCTCTCTCTCTTTCTAACATTAAGTTTTAGTAACGAGTAAGAAAAAACAGATAAATCATCTTCAAAACAATCATAGTAATTTTACATAATCTGCAATGTGTATTATTTTTCTAAAACAAGATCAATACGATTCTTTGTCTAGAAATACATTGGAGTTTTTGCAGTAAGATACTACGTGTTACTACAGTGGAATCCAGTTTGATAAACTTAATGACTTTGTCTTGCAGTGACACTCTGTTGTTAATTAAAATTAATGTCACATAGAACACTCCCCTACTAAAACTCTTTCGACCATATCTAGATAAGAGCTATCAACAAAGGCCTAGACTCATTATTAGAACCCAACAGGTGTCTTTAGAGAATTTGCGTTGAATTTTTTTAACTTAGATAGCACGATTTTTTTGTCCTGCACTGACATTTAAGAATGTTGTTTAATCAGGAATTCAAAAAAATCCACTCAGTTCCAGTACAACTTTAGATCCAATGAATATCTGATTGTGGTAGATACTGTGTGTTTTGTAGAACCCACACACATTATTATCATTTTTTACATTCTCTTCATTGGAATCTAACTGAACTTTCGAAGATCGAATTATTTATTTTTAAAAATCGTTAAAATGGGGCAATAATTAATTTTAACGTATTTTTGGGGAGCTTTTTTGGGGAGAGGACATGGCAAACAGTGCCTTTTATATAAAACATTTTTTTTATTACAAAATTGACAATTATTCTATTAAAAGCATCAATAAATGGTAAAAATGGTGTCCCTTCCACAGCCATTTTCTTAAGATGTTCTGTATTTTATTGCCACTACAAACAATAACAAACACCACACACACACAACACAACCACACACAAACCCATCCACAAATAGATGGAAACACAAAAAATACATTTTGGTAAGCACAGTCACTTTATATGCTGATTGCACATAAATCTTGCTTTTACCTGCACATTTTTATAATTTAGTTGGCGCTATTAAATGTTCTGTACAGCGTTATGTTCTGTTCTTTATTGTCTTTTTTGCACTGGTCTTTTGTAATGGTTTTATGTTTATTGCACTTTCCGTTCTGCACAACGTGCACATTTATGCTGTTCTGTTAGTGGCTCTTTGTTGTTATTGTTTGGGTAATTATTCTGGCTTTGTTTTGTGTAGCCCAGGGGGTTCTGGAGAAACGTTGTTTCATTTCACTGTGTACTGCCTCCTGCTATATCTGGTAAAATGACAATAAAGCTTCTTAAACTTAAACTTAACACTGGAGACTCCTTCCAAAAATGTAAAAATCTCACAGAAACAAGCATTAAATAAATAATTAATTAATATTTAAATATTGTAAATATGTAAATATTGTGTAATATACAGTGCCACAATTTAATGTCAAGTGCGTTAAAAAAAACTTTTTTTATATAGAAGCTTCTAAAGAAAGGCTTTAAACATGGACATGAGGGCTAGGTATGTTGGACTAAAGCAAACAATACTCGCAACATGTTCATTGTTTCACTAGCTTATAAATAGCCACAGACAATACTAAAGGAAGTGGTGATACTTGGTACTTGCGCCCTGGTGGTGGTAGGCCAGAATCGTTACAATAGTATTTTTGCTTCAAAGAACATTAGTGATATTTGACAGGAATAAAGAACAGTAAAAATGTGGTGATGCAGTGGTTAAGGTGTTGGCTGTTTATTAGAGAATCAGGGTTGATTCCCAGCACCACCAGGTTGTCACCGGTGGCCCCTGAGCAAGGCCCCTTAACCCCCATTTGCTCAGTTGGTATAAAAGAGATAAATTGTAAGTGGTTTTGTCCAGATGGCCGTTTAGAAGACAAGAGATCACTGAGAAACTGCCTTATTGTCTCCAAGTGATGGCAGCTACGGTGAGCTCGGAATAACAAAGAACAGACGTATGTAGTGTAGATGCTATTCGACTTGTGATAAACAAATATATTATGTGTTATTGGTGGTGTTTCCCGGCTCCGGTTGACCCGACTATTGCAGCCTAACAGTCCTAAACAACAGATTTGAATAATGAAAATGTGTGTATTATGTGTAGGCCAGGATAAAGAGATGCGTCTTTAATCTCGTTTTAAACTTAAAGTGTGTTTACCTTCCGAACAGTGCAGTAAAGTATTCCAAAGTTTAAGTGCTAGATAAGAAAAGGATCTGCTGCCCGCGGGGCTAATATGGTAATTTTTGGTTCTAGTAAGAACTCTAGTTGCTGCGTTTTGGACCAGCTGGAGCGTGTTTATTAGGTGTGCAGAACAACCACCCAGTAAAGTGTTACAATAGTCTAGTCTTGAGGTCATGAATGCATGACTGAACTAAAATTTCTGCATTTGATCGTAAAAACATAGATCGTAGTGTAGATATATTTTTAAGATGATAAAAAGCACACCTAAGTTCCTAACTAATGATAAAGGGTTGACAGAGCAGCCATCAAGTGTTAGACAGTGATCTAGGTTATTACAGGCCTCTAGAGCAGTCTCAGTACTATGATAGGATCTAAATCCTGACTGGAAGTCCTCACAGATATAGTTTTTCTTAAAGAAAAAATTTAATTGTGATGATACTACATTTTGTAGTATCTTAGACAGAAATGGGAGGTTTGAGATCAGTCTGTAATTAACTAAATCTTTGAGATCAAGTTTTTGTTTTTTTAATGAGTGGCTTAATAACAGCCAGTTTAAATGATTTGGGGACATATCGTAATGACAACAATAAATTAATTATATTCTGAAGTGGACCTATGACTTCAGGAATTACCTCCTTAGCTTCTAAAATAACATGTTGTTGGTTTAGATGATTTGATGAGTTTATAAAGCTCTTCCTTCCCTATAGTAATGAATGAATGGAAAACTCTTTTGTCTCATCTTATATTTTTATCTTATAATTTCTTTGATCGTGTAAGGCTGCGTTGTGACAATGGCCATTGTAAAAAAGCGCTATACAAAAAAAATTAAATTAAATTAAAATCTAAATTCATATAGACCTCTCAGGAAAAAATATTGTTTTTTTAAAATGTTTTCCTTTTTGCAGAGAACCTTGAGGTGTATCTGTACGGTTTTGGGCGTTGGCAGTAATCTGGAGTACCATATAACCCTTGAGGGCTGGAATTCATTCTTACTTTTAAGGTATATCACCACCACACTCACATAAGTGTATGTTTACCAAACTGTTACTATAAACTTAAAAGCACGCAGTTTTCTTTAGTCATATGTTGTAGCGTTACATTTTTCCTTCACTGGAACTAAAAGAGTCTAAAAAACACTTTTGACTCTATGAAGACATCCTGTGTTCTGATTGGAGTGGAAAAACCTGAGTGTCCTGTACAGAACCATAACCCTAACCCCTAACCCTAACCCTCAACGTTGGTGTCTGATCTCAAAAAAATATTGGTGCTGAATAATCACATTTACACAATCTAGTCTAAAAAACCTTTTTAGAAGTGTGGAGATTATAATAGAAGTAAGGGTGAGACTAAATCTGGAATTGGATGTTCCAAAAACACATATAGATATGATGGGTAGTAGGGGTGTGATGAGAAACTTATCCCAAGAGATGAGACGAGATTTTTTTTTTTTACAGAAATCCTAAATGATGAAATACAGGGAAAAAATAGTCTTTAATTCAACTAAAAAACACAAAATGCATTTTGAAATCAACTTGTACTTTATGAAATTAATTTTAATTAATTATATTCAGTAATTAACAACATATAAACACTGTGCAAAATGAACATCGTCTTTTACAATAGCGATGCAGACGGTGTTAGGAGAGGTGTTCGCATACTTTTGCATATTGTCTTTGTCTTGTCTTTTATTCTTTCACCGTTTCTTATTTTCACCGGGAAACCAAAAATGTTGCCACACAAACGATTTTACAACTTAACAGTTGGCGCGAGAACGTGCTACGATTAATCAGCATCATGTGACTGGAATCACACTGGTGAGCAGCCTTTTGTGGATTGTTGTGCATCTTACAAATTTCAAATGCCTTCAAATTTACATTTACAAAAACAGCATTTGGCAGACGTCCTTATCCAGAGCGAACAACTTAACCACTGCACTAGCACTTTCCCTGAGCTAGCGATCCACAAATCCGTGCAATGATCTACAAATGATACACACACGATTCATAATAAATGCCAGCCAAAGTTGTGTTTAAAATAAAAATACATTTGTAATAATTAATTAATAAATTAATTAAATAATTAAAATTATTAATAATAATTATTATTATAATTAAATAAATTCAATAATTTCAGCCCACAATGGGGTTAAAGCTTTCCGTTTCAGCTACAGACAATACATTATTTACCAATTCCATTACAATGAAAAGTTTTCTGATTGAATCTTTTGCGTGTGCGTGTAGTTGCCTAAGCGTATTTACGACTCGTGTGGACGCTCACAGTGAACAGAATCTGAAGGAACTGCAGGAGATTCTCAGAAACATGACTCCTCTATTTAATGTAAGAAAACATTTTTATTAATTAACACCAACAATATTAAAAACGATGTTTGTTAAATAGTACATTCTGTGGCTATTTCTTGCTTCCTCTTTTTTTTAAAAGCTGTTTAACCTTTTTAATCTTTAGGTATCCACAGCATGCTTGTATGCACCTTTGCCAAATGTACATGTAAGTAAATTGATTGTAATATCTGATATATTAGGAGAAAAAAAAACTCCAGCAGTTTCATAGTGTTCACTGACTTTTCTTCGTTTTCTAGGAATGCTCCAAAAAGCTGATGTACTGCTACCTGCTGGAGCTGAACGTGATCTTACACGAGGAAGAATACAACAACAAAGAGGACAAAGATGACAACTTACATATAATTAACACTCTTACAATGAAATACATCTCCTCCAACGTAAGTCCAATAAAATGGTGTTCTGGACAAAATTTATTTTATATAACATAAGTTCATGTGTGTACAGGAGAATATCAGCTAGAATTAAGAAGAAGGTGTATAAGACATTGGTGAGACCAGCTATGATGTATTGTTCAGAGACAGGTGGCAAAACTGTTAAGTAGCAGACCTGAAGATGTTGAGGTTTTCTTTGGGAGTGACGAGGTTGGACAGGATTAGGAATGGCTGATGATAGATGTTCTGGGGAAAAAGGCAGGGAAGCAAAGATTGAAGTGGTTTGGACATGTCCAGAGGAGGGATAGTGAATATATCGGTAGGAGGATGTTAGAAATGAAGCTACCAGGCAGAAGGTAAAGAGTAAGAGCAAAGAGGAGGTATATGGATGTAATAAACGGGGACATGAAGTAAGTGGGTGTGAGTGAAGAGGATGTAGTGAATAGGGTTAAGTGGAGACAGATGATATTCTACTTACGATAGGCAGTGTGTATATATTATGTGTTTTTCAAAATCTGGGCAGGAGTAATAAATCATCCGGGGACTTATCTGGACATACTAAGAATGCGGACCCCTTACTCGTCTTGAATACTCTGTTTCGCATATTATGCAGTATGGAAATGCAGCGGTGCCTTAACTTACGAGTTTAATTGGTTCGATGACGGAGCTCGTAACTCAAATTACTCGTATGTCAAATCAATTTTTCCCATTGAAATAAATTCAAATGCCATTAATTCGTTCCGGGTCCCCAAAAAACACTGCAATTTCTTTTGTTACATGTTTTTGAATAATAAAAAAAACAAAACTTAAAAATAATGAATATTGTGTAAAAAACAATCCAATAGGATGTAGTGGAATAAACTGGTTTGATTAAGTATAATGTACAGTGTTTACCTTGGAGATCAGACAACTCCACTTGCTAACGTGCATGTCTGACTAGCTATTGAGTGACACACGGGATACTGGGCGGATGTTACGATGCTCACTGTGGAGTGGCAACTAGGGGTTGAGGTCTGAAGCCGCCTCGTAACTCAGATTATTGCGAGCAAAAATTGGCAAACGACGACTCGTATTTCAAAAAACTCGTTAGTTGGGACACTAACTAAGTCAAAGTACCACTGTATATGCATTTGGATGGAGGTAATAAGGCTGTTTAACCAACATGCAGTTTAGGTGTCTAATTTTTCCCCCCCAGAACTGCAGCATGTGTTCAGCATGTGAAGCTCATCCATGTACAAACTCCACAACTTTCTCTCTGAGGATGCAGGATTTTGTTATGCAACTGCTTTCAACACTGGGCAATAAAAATTATCAGGACTGTGATTAACGTGACATGATTGTTAAGTTTTTTTTTTATTTTTATGTATATATATACAGTATATAATAGTCAAACACTGGAACTATATTAACTCTTGACTCTATGTCAATATGGACCGGAAAGGAGCCGGAATCAGCTCCCCGGAGAGCAACGGTGCATGTGGATGATGGTGCCTTGACCCACCACATCATGGCGCTGACCCCTATGTCAATATTTATTATTAACACAAACTATCCTGAGAGAGCTATTTTATTCCTTTTACAAATAATTTTTTATCTATTTAATCTATTTTTTTATACAGCTTGAGTTTCTTTTCTTTTATTTAGTGTGATGTACCAGAGACGTAATCTAAAGAAGTTTAGGAAAAGATTCCACCTTATTGTTGTTTTGTTGCTTTAAAAAACAGAGGGTCTGATATTAAAGTTTCCTGGGTTGCCATGTTTTGTCCAATAATTACACATATTCACCATAAAGATGGACAAAAAGATTTTTAGTTAGTTACCTATTTGCACATGTCCTTTTAAGGTAAAAAAAAAGTCCCCTGAGACGTCCTGCGAACAAATGTATCAATATTACTTGCACTACTTTTGCTCTGAAGCTAAAAAAAAGGCTAGATCTAAACCCCTTGCTGTGGTTTGGCATGTTATTAGTCATGTCACCCCTGGAGAAGACCTAGCACATTCATGCTCAGGATCTGGTTTCTGTGTCCAGAAAGGCGGAGAAATGTAGACTGACCTCTCAGTTTGGTGCTACCATGACTTGCATTCTTGTGCCTACAATTAAACCTGCGTTTAAAGTCAAGACAGACAAAAAGAAAGAAAGAAAGAAAGAACTTTATTGTCATTGCAAGTTACAAGTACATAGCAACAAAATACTGTGCAAATGCAGATAAATATGTATGTATATTAATAAGGAAGGCTATGTGAGTAGTATGTGTAAGTATTTGCAGCATGTAAAGTGTACTAATGCACTCTGCATTGTGTACATTGTGTACAGACGTATATATTACAGACAAATTAGTGTGATAAACGTTATAATGTCCATTTAAATAAATGTTTTTATACAAACAGAAAAAATATTACCATATACTGTAATTATTGTGGAATCTGCAACTGGGGTGTCCTTAAAATCAGATTTTTAATGAAATGTATTTAAACGTGTTTTAACTTCTGGTCATCTCTAAACTATCCCAAAACAGCACTGGGTTCAAACCGGTAACTGTTCTTCCGCTGTTAAAGTTAGAAATGCTAAAAGATTTGATTTATTTTTTTATTTTTTTACCATATAATGCTGGTGCAGCTCATAGTAACATGGAACATCAAATAAAAATTTCCCTGTGGTAAATACTGTAAAGTTTTTCAACATTATAGTTAAATTGTAATGATGAGGTCATTTGGTGTGTTATTTCTACTACACTAAAATAACTACATTAAATAACTACATTAATGACTATTAATGTATGTGTAAAAAAACTCTACAGCACAGATCACAGGAAAAAGTGTATCAATGCAAGACACACACGCACACACACACACACACACACACAAACTCCCTAAAATGAATAAAACCAAACATGTTAACAAATTTTTTTGTTGTTGTTGTTGAAAATTCTCACTGTATTGTTTAACTTTAGCCGAATCGCTGATCTGATCATTGTTGTTTGTTAGAAATGGGAATCTGGTCTTTCACACTGAAACAACGCTATAAAATAATGTTGATCAGTTCTTTCCATAGTTTGGTGTAAACATTAACCGAGTTTAAATTTAATCCAATTGAATTCTATTTGTTTTGCGCTTTTAACATTGGACAGTGGACACTTATTGTTCCTAATAACTAAACCTGTGGTGACTGTAGCAAGAAAAACTCCCTGAGATGAAGTAGGAAGAAACCTCGAGAGGAACCAAACTCAAGAGGGACCCCATCCTCATCTGGGGGATACCGCATGTTATTATTAATTACAGCATATAGTAATGATCGAATGTAATGTAAATACTTTAGTGAATATTATAAGCTTCATTCATTTATTCATTTATCGTCCGCCATCTCTGAAAGGGCGAAAGGGGGACACCCTGGACAGGTTGCCAGTCCATCACAGGGACACACACACATACACACACTCCTATGGGCAATTTAGAATCACCAAACAATCTAACATACAGGGGTTGTTAAATTGACACCCCCTGTGTTAGATTGATTGGGATCCAAAGAAAACCCACACAAGCATAGGGAGAACATGCAAAGACCCCTGACCGGGAATCAAACCCAGGTCCTTCTCTCTGCGAAGCAACCGTGCTGAGCCACCACGCTGCCGAATATTAAAATATGATCTAGTTTATCACAGTCTTTTACTTTATTCTAGTGTTGATAGAATTATAGTCAGAGGAATAATCACTGTTATTATGCATTTATTAATTTCACAACACTACTAGTGTAAAAAAAATCACACAAACACACTTTATACAATATATTACAATTGTGTGAAAGACCCCTGCAGAGGAATCGAACCCGGAACCCTCTCGCTGTGAAGCAACAGTGCTAAACACTAAGCCACTGTGCTGCCCCGCATAATCGATTTAATACTTCAAATAATTATGTATGGTTAAAGTTTTAGGTCGATGCGGGTAGTAAAATATCTGTCTGTTAGTTGGCATATGAGTGTATGTGCTTTGATGCAAGACAATTAACAAGAATCGCCTCAAAAACATGGCAGTATTTGGGTCTTTAAAGAGATAAACACATGCAGACTGGGGTTCTATGTGGAACGTGTAAATCTCGAGTGGCAAAATAAAGGGAAACTTAATAAATCTTCACAGTCACATCAAAACCAAGAACAATTTATTATATCGTATTGTATAAATATCATATCACGTTATCATATTATTTAGCGTGATTATCGCAATATTGCATTATCGCATATCACAATGTTCTTTAATATCGTACAGCCTTCGCGTAAGACATGATGTCATTGGAAAAAAAAACCTCAGTGGACATAGTCACTCTTCTTAAACTGTCCTACATTTACATCATTTGACAGACGTCTCTATCCAAAGTGACTTACATTTATCTCTTTTATACAACTGAGCAACTGGTGGTTAAGGGCCTTGCTCAGGGGCCCAGCAGTGGCAGGAACGTCACGCAATCCTGTTTCCTCCAAAATAAGCGGCTGTCGAAATAGTCGAAATAACCAGTACGTCATTAAACATGATGGATCATCCAGTTTGTGTAGCGCAGCAGTTAAGGTGTTGGACCGCTAACCTGAAGACTGTGTTTGATTTCCTGCACCACCAATCTACCACTGTTGTGCCGACTGTTGTGCCTAGGCAAATTGTAGATTTGCACCCCCTTTTCAACTTTAAGAGCAGACCTTAAGCACTGCACTACCACTTCCCACGATAATTTTTCCCTCTATTAATCATAACACACATCTGGATTCTTTTTCTCCGTTGTTTTTTAATGTTTTGTAGTAAATGTTAGATGTAGTAAAACGACAAGCTTAGATAAGCATCAGATAAAGTCAATATGACTGCTGTTGGATTGTTTGCAGAGTTCAGGAGATCTGCTGGGTTTTAAGACGCTTTTCACGCCTGCTTCACGTTACCTGAGTTACGAATCGGACGCAGGATTAGATTTCACTTTTGTTCTGTCAACTAAAAAAAAATTTTATTTAGTGTAACACACGATACGGGCAGGCGTGTGATGACAGGACCTTTTTGTGTGAACATTACAGGAATCTCACACCTTCTGGACTTTCTCTCAGGATAATATAGACTGTTTTATCTCTCTGTTTATCGATTTCCACTAGTCCTAAACTTCTTAGACATTTTCCACAGTGGATCTTTAATATAGTACAACATACAGTAGATACAGTTCATGCGTACTACATGCTGTTAACCTTATAAAGGTTATGAATAAGGACTGTGTAAAAATAACCATACAGCTAAATATTGCAATATTTTTTTAACGATATTGATATCGATATTCTAACCTTTAGTACCGATACATATGTTAATCACATATTAAACTGATTTACGTTTACGCCATTAGTGTGTGTCAAACCATTTCCGGTGAATGGCGTAAAAAAGAAGGGCGCCTTCGGCTTTGTATTTGTTGTATTCTTAGCTGTTTGTTAGTCCTTTTTTTGGATGTATTGCAATATATTGTGATACAGTTACATAGTATCGCAGTGGTGGGGGTTCATTTGGTAGCTGGACCTTCAGTGTGAATGTACCCGACTGATACACCTCTTAATACCCCCACTATCACATCACAGTTACAGAAACACATCAATACTAAACAAACACACAATATAACACGGCGTGGAATTACAGACAGAGAGACATTTCACATATTGAGGATAAAAACCATTTTTATTAAAGCAAGAAACCCGTTAACACACAACTCCAAACCTCTACACTACAACCACACCTGTACCACCTACAACATCTGGAACAGTTCAGAATCAATATTTATCTTAATATTAATATAACATCACAAAAACATAAATTAAATAAAATACGTCATACTCACCAGAGATGCTGATTCTTTATAGGGAAATTCCATCCTCTGATGTTATTAATGTGTGCAGATCACTACAGACGTGTTTTCCTAGTCGAACTTAGCTGTAACAGTTTAACTCTGATCAACCAATCAGAGGACGGAAAAATGCTAACCTTACGCCAGCTGTAAGGTTAATTTAAAATATGATTGGTTAAAGGAACAGCGTTTAATAATATTACCCAATGATCAATCTGCCACTGCTGATATAGTGTAAGTTCCACGGGCAGCGCTACTGATTCTGAAGGCAGATTAGATTAACATGGCAGCACATAGAAACTGAAATCTGATTGGACAAAAAAATCTAACATCCACACACACATACTGGAAGCAGTGCAGCGAGAGAAACACTACGAAATGAAGAGAATAAACTGCTGGAATAAATTAATACAATTTAATGGAACTAATATTAGAATTAAGGTTGTAAATGTAAGTCAGTGATTCTGATAGTGTTCAGAACAGCAGAGAAGGATCGACTGACCGGACGGCCCACCACTGTCGTATCGAGACCCATGTATCGTGATATGTATCGTATCGTGAGGCTGTTACCAATACACAGTCCTAATTATGAATGTCCTGAGAGGAATTAATTTGTCTAAATTAATAAAAGAGAATATGTTTAACCAGGGACAGAGATGTCAGGTGTGAGGAATTAAAGTGCTTTTACACTTTTTCTCCCATCAGCTGGAGTAGATTTTGCAATTTTATAACTTTTTAAGAATAAACAATTACTTCAGTTTACTTGACAAAATTTTGAAAAGACAAGATGGAAGAAAAAATAGAGACAAAAATGACAACAATGACCTTTTTTGTTTACAGTTTTGCGTTTACTCAACACACTTCCTGGTTACTCGTGTGTATTGTACAATGTAGAAAAGTGGATGTTTTTTTCACACTGTGGTTTGAGACACGTCATATAAATACATGTACTAGACGCAGAAATACTAAAAAAGAAAAGAAAAAAAGGGAAGCATGAAACATCAAACATTTTGTCCAGCCCTGTTGTCATTTTGCTAACAGAAAAAAGCTTTTGGTTTTTTAGTGTTTGTAACAGCCAAAAAAAAAAACTTTCAAGTACACAAAATAAAAAAAAAAAACTTGAACGACTTTATAAATCTCTTAACAATTGCAATACTGCACTCAATGCAGCTATAATAATAATAATAATAATAATAATAATAATATATAAATATGTACATGCTTTTGGCTCCTTTTAGATTGGTTAAACATTATTTTTTCACACAGATTCACAGACAGGACTAAGCGACGTCTGGTCTCACGAGTCCACCTTCCCGTATGTCCCCTCTGGCGGGCGGTAGTACTTGGGAAATGCCATCAGCTGCAGCATGTTAAAAGCATACTTCCTGCATTTAATATTCTTTTGCACGTTCTCAATCCGGCAGCCTTCTCTGATTACAGGGAGATAGACATAGAAATAAGAGAGAGAGAGAGAGAGAGAGAGAGACAGACAGAGAGAGATGATAATGGAGTTATGATGGACAGAGGGAGAGTAATGCTGATGATACCCAGCTGCATTAACACGTCCCTGAGCTACATGTTATTGCAGGTTATTTCACTCATACAAGATTTCTAAGCATTTATTTCTTTTCCATACCATAGTGCTGTGAATTCTTGAATTTGATTGGTCGTTAAGTTGTTTAATAACATTCTATTTCAGTATCTCTGGCAGGTGGATTAGAAAATCACATGGGTATATGAATGCACTTGTTCTAACGTTATTGATTCCAGGAACATCTATAAAGGATAATAAACATCATATGATAATGAACACATATAAAAAAGTTAGTCTTATGACCTTTCCAGCGGTTTTTGGGTTCTTACACTTTGTTTTGTGAGCTAAAGTAATATGATGAGACCTAAGTAGGTTACTCTTGATAAAGGTGTCTGCTAAATGATGCAAATGCATTGTTATTTAACGAAGAACCACTTATACGGGGGATCTTTCATTTAGTTAATAATTTATAGAAGGAGTCTCTAGTGTTGCTGGTGCCACGACCCGATCCCAATTGAAAACCAGGCTGCTCTTTTCTAACCATAATAATCTTAGGACAGTATTCGTCAGGATAAAGAAAACCAAACATTCAGCAGATTCATTAACACTGGGCCATAGAAGTAAATAGCAAACACAGTTAACAGAGGGTGTTAATAGATTGGGGCAATTAGCACAGATAGCAGATGAGATGGGTGGAGCGACAGGAGAAGAACAGAGGAGTAATTGAAGAAAAGTCAATTTGTCTATGGAGGAAATCAGGGAAGATGCACTGGGATTGGGTAGTGTTAGCAAGACCAGAGCGGTGACTGTCGGAGGGAGGGAGTGGTGGTTATATAAATTAGTGGTGATCTAAATTGAGTGGTAATAGGTGCAGGTGATTAGTACTCCAGTGATAGGAAACATGCTGGGTTGTGTTAGGATCTGGTGGTGCTGGTGGGTTTGTGACACCTAGATTCCTGCTTCAAACAGGCCCTATGAAGGAAACATATGAAGTAGGACCCGGTTTAAAAGGCACAATTTTTAAAAGGTAAATTAATAATTAAATCAGTTCAGCTCTGATCGGCAGAAGACACCAGCGCTCTTCTCACCATTTGCTTCATGATGGACGTTCAAAACAAACTAAATAGTATACTGCATATTTGAGGAGCTACTTGGGGAAATAGCAACCGTAGAGGGCTAACAGATCTAATGAACAAATAGTCGACAAACTTTGCAATTAATCCACAGATCATGTGTTCTAAACCGCGGTGCAGTCAAATATAATAAACACTCGACATCCTGCCATGTGACTACTGTAAATGCACACATTTCCATATTAATAATAAGGCTATATATTGTGCAGCCCTAATTTTCCACCACTGTTAAAATTATGGTTGCCGCAGAGGAGTTGCACGTTTTCAATACACTCCACTGAAGATGATCACAGATTTTATTCATCTTTAGTAACTTTTTGATCTTGTATAGGGTTAAAATCAATCCTGTCCTATTAATTAATAAAAAATATGCAAACGAAAAGCAACTTCAGTTCAATCACAGGCTGCAGCATGAATTATTAATCATATCAGTTATTTTTATGATCATATTGAGAGCGGTACCGAGTCTGTCACTGGCTGATCAGAATAAATAAAACTAAACAGCATTCACTAAACTTAAACCCTTTTCATGGGAGGACACTTAAAGTCAGATGCTGAAGTCACACCAGATGTTATCTAATAAATAAAGAAATGAGGAAGTAAAATAACATCCTGAACTATTCATTGAATTCCTACTAAACTAAACTAAATAAATGATTGAAATCTGAAACCACAGCCTGAGGTTACAGAGTTTTTTCACATATTGAAAAATGTAATTTATACTTTATTCATTTTTTATTCTAGTGTCTTAAAATTACAAATTTTAAGTCTGGACTTATTCTTAAAGTATCATTAGCACAGCAACTGTCACTTGTTTTAGTAAGAAGAAGCTCAAATCTAATTTCAAATTTACTTTGTAAGACAAAATTTTTTAAATGAACAATTATGGAATATAGTGTAAACTTTGATACCGTCACATGACGTTACAAATTTAAAGTTGCATAATTTTCCTTTTAAATGACGTGAAACAAGTGTGATTTAACTATAAGAAACAATGTAGGTTTTCCGCCACTTCCGCATATGACGAGTCGTCTCTCCGGCGGCTACATGGGATACGTTCTTTTAAATCCGGGTGGGGGTAGTATGTCATTCAGAACTTTTCTGGTACTATAATTTGCATACTAAAGATTCGGACATACTACTTACCTCACATAATTAGTTTTGCCTACTATATAGTATAGAAGTATGTGAGTTTGTACAGGTGCCCCTTTTGTGTGCAGCTGCTGTGATGCAGGAAGCAAAACACCCCCCGAGAGACAGCAGTTAAAGAGGATTATCCCACGGGGAAAGGTAAGTAAGTAAAGGTAAGTGAGTAAACAAGCATCCTCCAGAGACACCAGAGGCAGACGAGAGCAGAAGGTGATTCCACACCCCCCTCCCTCCCACCCCCGAGAGAGATGTTTAGAAGAAGTTAGACAGTTAGACGAAAGTCGTTATGGTAGAATCAGCAGTTTATTGATATTTTGCAAGCAGGAAAACAAGACTTAAAATAAGCCACACTACCAGCAGGTGAGAGCTAACGAGCAGAAGAGCAATTGGGTAGAATTGACGTGGTGCCGGCTTGTGATTGGCTACAGAGCCTGCCTCAGGGTCGTCCCATTGGGCACCATCGCCCTGGGCCAGCCGACTGCTGAACGAGCCAAGAACAAAGACAGACAGAGAAAGAAAGAAAAACACACAGACGTGTAAGAGAACGTTAGTAAAATTAAAAAATCAGCCCAATGACACGAGCGCAAACACATCACACACACACACACACACACACGCTGATATGCGGATAATGAGATAAATGATGCATTAAGGGGATGAATGTGTCTGATTGCTGGTGAAATGAAGAACGCAGTAGCGAATTAGGATTTTAAGATAATCATCTGTGAGTGAGAGCAGACAAGAACTATGATTTTATACGACTCGGTTATAAACATGTTCCTTCAAGCCCCCAGAAATGCTCGGCTGCCACGTGTCTTCCAATAAACTGCTTTTACTACAAACAAAGTGCAGTCTGAAGCACCGCTCATGTCCATCAGAAGCATTAAGCGACTAGACTCATGTCTGTATTGTTGTGATTTGCACTGTTTTGTGTGGCACCATGTGGTCCCGGAGAAACATTGTGTGCACTGCATCTGATATATATATACGGTTCAAATGACAATAAAGCTTCTTAAACTTAAACTTGAACTTCCACATCCAGGCATGAGTGTAGATTCCTGCTGTAGATTACAGCAGTTCCACTCCCTAGCAACAAAAATAAACACTCCTACACACATTTACACACAAACAACAATTTGTTTTGAAATTTGGGAGGAAACCTTGTAGGAGGGAAGAACATGATAAACTTCAAATACACACACACACACAAACACACACACATGTCTGGTTAGATATCCTTGTGGGGACTCTCCATGTGTGTAATGGGGTTTATACTGTAGAATAAGTAAAACAAGTCCCCACCAGGATGTATAAACCCGTACACACACACACAGTAGTCAACTTAAAGACTAACAACTAGACAGTTTTTTTATTAACTGATTTAATACAGAGAGAAAGAGAGAGAGAGAGAGAGACAGACAGAGAGAGACAGAAAAAGAGAGCGAGAGAGAGAGAGAGAGAGAGAGAGAGAGAGAGACAGAGAGAGAGAGAGAGAGAGACAGAGAGAGAGAGAGAGAGAGAGAGAGATACAGAGAGTGAGAGAGAGAAAGAGAGAGCAGAGAGAAGTACACCAAGAGAGAGAATGAAAAGACAGTAATAGAGAAGAGAAAGAGAGCACAGGGAAAAGAAAGAGAGAGAGCAAGAGAGAACAGATACAGAGAGCATGAAGAGCAGAGAGATAGACGAGAGAAAGAGGCACGGGGAGAAGAGAGAGAGAGAGCATGAGAAAGGAGAAGAGGACATGAGAAAGGACGAGAGAGAGAGAGAGAGAGAGAGAGAGAGAGAGAGAGAGAGAGAGAGAGAGAGAGAGAGAGAGAGAGAGAGAGAGAGACACAGGGAAAGAAAGAGAGCAAGAGAGACAGATACAGAGAGTGAGAGAGAGAAAGAGAGAGCATGAGAAAGGGACACAGAGAGAGATAGAGAGAGAGACAGAAAGAGAGAGTGAGAGAGACAGAGAGAGAGAGTGAGGGAGCGAGAGAGAGAGAAAGAAAGAAATACAGAGAGAGAAAAAGACAGAGATAGAGAGAGAGCAGGAGAGACAGATACAGAGAGCGAGAGAGAAAAAGAGAGAGAGCATGCAAAAGACAGAGAGAAAGAGAGAGACAGAGGGAAAGAGACACAAAGAAAAAGAGAGAGCAAGAGAGACAGCGAGAGAGAGAGAGAGGGTGAGCGAGAGAAAGGGAAAGACAGACAGACAGCTAGAGTGAAAGAGAGGGAGAGATAGAGAAAAAAGAGAGAGACAGTCAGGGAAAGAAAGACATGAATAAAGAGTGAGAGAAAAGAGAGGGAAAGACAGACAGAGAAGAAGAGCGAGAGAAAAAGAGTAAGAGAATACAAAAAAACAAGCATACCTTCTAACAAATCAGCTTTCAGCATTCAGCAGCGCTATAAACGGCACAGTTCCTAAAGTGCCCTAAAGAGTGCGTAGGGCCGGTGCGAGTGCAGCAATTCTCACCTGACTACACCTGTTTAATCAGATAATCTGGGCTCCAGGTGGAGTTTCTGTTTTGGTTGGAAGAAAACTTCACACTCTAATCCTTCAAAGATCAGATTACACACATCCTGTCCAGACGCAACAAGAACCACAAAACACAATTCTATAGCTGTCAATGTCAAATACGTACAAACAGTTTTTATAACACAACAAGCAGCAATCTGTAACTGTGACACTTCAATCACAGTCATCACCACAGCCAGCAATTATATAAATACGTGCTGGTTATTAATTACAATCTATTCCTTTATAAAACTGTGTTCCAGGCAGTGACTTACAGCGCTAGAACAAAGAGAACCTTGGACAATAGAGAGAACTGCGCAATAGAAATTTATGTCTTAAGAGCTGCAGCATAACGGAACATAACAGCAGGAAATATTGTTAGGATAACTCTGTCCAAGAAAAAGTTTTGCCAAGAAAAATAGCGCATCCTCGACCCGCGTTCCATTCTGGTTTGGGTTTTTTCCAGTCCCATCCCCCATTTCAAAAAAATTCAGCTTTTTATATATAGTATAGTTATAAGATAAGTTTGTCATCAGTAGAAATAAAAGCCTACCAATGGCAGGACAATCAGAGTCACAATATACTTTAGAGCATCGGATCCGAAAGGCTGAGCCCAATAACGCAGTAAAAAGTAAAACACAGTTACGGTATTCGTAAAAATTCCTCAAGCTTTAATGACATTTTAAGAATTGAATAACCAAAATTAAAAAAAAATCCTTTTATTCATTTATTCATTAACTTTATAAGAATAATAACACATTCGCAGCACAAAATCTACATGCTAGTTTTTATTCATACGAATTTAGACTATTAAATAGCTACACCTCAAAATGGTTTTTTACTGTATGTTTATTTACATTTAAATACGATTTTGTGTATATCTTTATGTCTTTATGGGTTTTTGTGTATGTGTGTTCCTAAGTCACCTTTATAAAATAGAACGTTTAAAAAATGTTCTTAGAACATACATTTTGAAGCTGGGTGGGTTATGACTATGGCTATGAAATCAGATACCTCTTTTAAGTAATTAACACATCAGTATTAGAGTTAGTACTTCCTGATTATCAAAAAAGGATGTTCTATATAATATGATTATCAGTAGTATGAATGAACTTCTAACAAAGCACATCTGGGACGTTGATATTTTCACCTGACATACGACATTACACAGTGAATCCGAGCGGAAATAGTAGGTCTTTTTTTTTTTTTTTAAGTACCGAATTTAGAACTTGTGTACTGTTTGATGCATACTATGTAAGTATACGCCACCGAATCAGCATCTAGACATTACTAACATCAACAACATCCTTAAACCGTGGAGCCGATATTAAACCATGCAGGTCTTCTACACCATGTGCTGCTTTAGGGCAGTGGTGGCTCAAATGGTTAAGGTGCTGAGTTGCTGATCTGGAGACCAGGAAGACCTGGGTTCGAGCCGCATCACTGCCAGCTGTTGATCTAAAGACCAAAAACACCTGGGTTCAAGCCACACCACTGGCAAGCCAACCACTGTTGGGTCCTTGAGCAAGACCCTTAACCCTTCCTGCTCCAGGGGCGCTGTATCATAGCTGACCCTGCGCTCTGACCTGCAACTTACTAAGATGGGATATGTGAAAAAAGAATTTCACTGTGCTGTAAAAAAGTATATGTGACAAAAGAAAGGCATTTGCATTTATATTTGAGCTCTTCTGGAGCTCGCCAAACTTTCTGTGTGGTGCTACAAAAAAAGTCTAGTTAAAGACCTAAAATCTATTAAAAAAAATGCTTTGCAGAACCATCAGACATGCAAATACCAACATTTAGAATAAAAAAAATCAACAAATGGAAAACTGCTATTCCGCTATAGTAAATCACTGGGCTCAGCAATCAGATCAGACGTTCCTTTGAAAAGCAGACATTTTGGGAGGGGGATGTAGATGTAAGCTCAAATGCATTCTCTGTCTATTGTGTCAAAAATGTGTTAAAAATTACAGTTAAAAAAAATCTTTCAGCAAATGAAACAAAGGTAAAAGAAACTAAAGAGAAAATGCAGAGAAAATAGGAAGTTAAATCTTTACAATGATCTACGCTGACGGAGGAAAAATGGGTGGAGGTTGATCAACTAGAGGTTTATATGGAAGTGGAATATCAAACCTGTCCCTTCCCACTCATACAAAAAAAATCCTAATCGCACGAAAAACCTAGTGGAAAATTCTTTTTTTTTTTATCGTGACTTCACTGGCACCCTATGCTTTATAAATAAAGCGCAAATGAAGCGTAAAAATAAATGGGGAAGTGGTAGCTGTCATGAATCCACCCTCCTGCCACCAGAGGTCTACATCTCCATGTTTAACCTCCGGTTTGGCGAACTACTGTACTTAGGCTAGCTTCTAAAACTGTCTGGTCGCGAAGTATTGTCTTAGCTATGCGACATACTAAGCGTTCCATCTGTCTTTCTGTTTTCTCGGTTTATGATCCTTGCTTGGTTTTTGGTTTGGTATTTTCATCTTCTGCATCAATCTTCTAACATTAATAAAGAAGTGTTCTGCAACATGGATTCGCCTTCGTCTAATCCAGTACAGTGGCGCAGTGCTTACACTCGAATTTATGAATTTAGAATCGATTCTCGACTTTTGAGAAAAGATTCAGGAATTGTTAGAAAAAGAATCACGATGCATCGATGAATCGATTTTTGTTCCCCACCCCTACTACTTAGGGAACCTAGGTGCAAGTATCAAGCCTTAACAACTTTTGGTGACCTTTATTGTGGAAAGACAGCGTACAGGTAGCTTGTGAGATTCCTTGACTCTTCTCAAATCATGACTCAAAACTCTTTTTTCTACATTTTGGCATTAAAATTTAGAGGACAGTCCCGACGTAAAAAGAATCGAACCCTTACTATGAATGGTTTTGAGCACCAGTGTCTGTCAATGAAGCCTCAATAAGGAAAGCATTCTATAGTCAGAGTCTATAGTTGGTGTATGTAGCGTTATGGCGCTGTGAAGCAGGTGTCGTAGGATGAGGATAAATGTTAATGATGAAAAAGCAAAAGTGAATCGAAGCACAGTGTGAAAAATTACCTGCGCATGCAGTCCAGCGCCCGGACGAAATAGTCCTTATGGAGCTGGTGTTCATCCCGCAACAGGGCACACTGCTCTAGCGTCACTGACATGGATGTCCTGTCTTTTGCACTTTTACAGCTGGTGAAGCGGATGCCGTTAAGCCGCCGACAGATCTGACAGGACAGAAAATAGGTTTTATTTTAAATTAATTCAACAAAACATTAATTAGTGCTTGTTAATTTGTCGTTGATGACATCACTGGTGTTTTTTGGGGGATCCAGAATGGATTAATGGCATTTTAATTAATTTTAATTGATTTAAAAAATTAATTTAAAATACGAGTAAGTTGAGTTACGAGCTCTGTCACTGAACCAATTAAACTCGTAAGTCAAGGCACCCCTGTCCTACTTACAAATGTAGTGCATTTGAGTACATTTCTGATGGTTACAAGTGGTATCCACCATGTTGATATTGTCACATGACATAGGACATCACAGCAGCGCAAATTTCCATTTCCATTTACAGCATTTGGCAGATGTTCTTATCCAGAGTGTCTTACATTTATCTTATTTATACAACTGAGCAATTGGGGGTTAAGGGCCTTGTTTAGGGACCCAGCAGTGATAACTTGGTGGTGATAGGAATCGAACCACAATCTTCCAATTAACAGTCCAACATCTAAATCACCACCACTTCCCCACAGTTTAAATGTGGATACTGTTAAAAAGTGCAATTCAACCACAAGGAACAATTTTTTTTCTTCAAGTAGCTACTTTAAACAATTTAAGCGCTTACCACCACTTTCGAATATGATGAATTGTCGCTCCTGCGGCCTCATGGGATATTAAAGTGTACATCGTATGCATACTTTAAAATCCAATAGCAGTAGTTTCACAAACTGTGAATCTCATACTAAGGATTCGGTAATAATACTCTAATACTCAGTTTCTCTAGTATGGAAATACAGCGGTGCCTTGACTTACGAGTTTAATTGGTTCTGTGACGGAGCTCGTAACTCAAATTACTAGTATGTCAAATCAATTTTCCCATTAAAATGAATTAAAATGCTATTAATTAGTTCCAGATCCCCAAAAAAACACCACAATTTTCTTTTGTTACATGTTTTTAAATAACAAAAATAGACTTATAAATAACGAATGTTATATTAAAAACACTACAATAGGATGTACTAGAATAAACTGGTTTTATTAAGTATAAATGTACAGCGTTTACCTTGGAGATCAGACGACTCCACTTGCTAACGCGCATGTCTGACTAGCTATCGAGTGAGACGCGGGATTTTAAATAAATAAATCATTGCACTGGTAGCTCAGTGGTTAAGGTGTTGTAGGAAGGTTGTTAACCGTCAATTGCTATGTTGAATAAAAAAATCTGAGATAAATGTACGATGCTATCAAAAAAAAAGCATCTGCTCAATGCCAAAAATGTAGAAGAAACATTTAAAGTGAAAGCAATTCCTCAAGATCTGTCTAGTCATTGCTGCCTGGATAAAGTCTGTTATCTATTATTACCGCATTTTATTTTAATATCGAATAACGGACATTATTATTAACGTGACTGCTTAACAATAACAACTGGTAGCCTTCATTCTAGCTTGTGTGTTTTCTCATTACTCCTCAAAGGTCTGATGCCAAAATGGTGGCTGGTCTTACCGCCCCCGCAAGCCAGAGAATTTCCACATTCTTTCTTTTCTTGGTCATTACATTCTGGCTCAGTGTTTCGAGTAACTCCTTAACATCGGGCTGCGTCTGAAATGAAGGCAGACCTGAGACAAAAAGATACAGAGGAAGATTTATGGTTAGATAAAATCAGACTTAAGACAGTTTTTATAAATATCATAGTCACAGATTAACAAATGTATTGGAACACCTGATCTGGTTATATCACTCATATTATATCCTCCAAACATATAGAAAGGTTCTTTACTAGTTTGAGGCAGGAAACAAGTGGTTAACCTGTTGAAATGCTAATTGGAAGATCAGGGTTCAATTCCCAGCACCACCAAGTTGCCCCTGCTGGGCCCCTGAGCAAGGCCCTTAACCACCTATTGCTCAGTTATATAAAAGAGGTAAGCGTAAGTCACTCTTGGCAAAGACGTCTGCCAAATGCTGTGAATTTAAATATAAATGTATGAGTTAGTTTAGTCACTACGGTCATTTGGGTGAAGGTTCCGGGTTGCGTTTGGTGGTTCCAGTTCATCTCAAAGATGTTCAATAGGGTTGAGTCGGAGTCAGAACTCTGTACAGGACACAAAAGTTCTTCAACTTTAATTAGAACACAACATGTCCTAATGGAGTTCAGGGGATTTGAGCACAGGGACATTGTCATGCTGGAACAGGGTTCGAGTCTCTCAGTTTCAGTGAAGGAAAAATGAACATTACGAGACAATGGGAAGTGGTGGCTTAGTGGTTAAGGTGTTGGACTGATACCAGAAAGACTGAGGTTTGATTTCCAGCATCACCAAGCCCACCACTGTGAGCCCCTGAACAAGGCCCTTAACCCCTAAATTCTCAGTTGTATAAAATAGAGAAATGCAAGTCGCTCTGGATAACAACGTCTGCCAGATGCTGTAAATGTAATGTAAATGTCATGATATCCAGAAAAACTAAATCTTCTAAAACTGTATGTGGAAGAGAGTAAAGACTATCCAAGTTAGGAACAGCACGATCTACTCTGTTTCTCACAGCACAGCTTGAGGCTGCCTCGAAGCGGAACTTGGCTTCCTATTCAAATAAACTGTCGTCAGGATTAAACAGGATCGCTGCTTAAACATGTTTGCAACTACTGAAAAACTGTTCTGTTTAACGTCTGTATGGCAATTATATCCCCGACTTTGTGTAACCGATCGTCGTTCCCGGTTTCAGGGTCTTTGTTAATGTAAATGTTGTAAATGTAACTGTTAACAATAACTGAATACAAATATAATGAATTAAGGTTAAAGGCGATTACACAAACAAGACCGCACTTGTAAAAGGCTGAGATGAATAATTTTGTCGAAAAAAAAAAAAAAAAAAGAAATGGAATGGTTTGAAAAAGAAAAAAAACACGCTGTGTATTTAAGCATAATGTGATGAATGATATATTGGCTTACATTCTAATGGAATCCTGTCACTGAGTGATTTATAATATGTCTGTAACATGTCAACATTTCTCTGATTTATCCTTTCTTGTAAGGAGATATCCCCGAACCTGAGTGAAAGAGAGAGAGAGTGAAAGAGAGAGAGAGAGAGAGAGAGAGAGAGAGAGAGAGGAACAACTGTGTGGTTATAATGGAATTTGTTGTCGATTGAGACATCAAAAACTCAGTATGGGATCAGAATTTGGGCCTTGCGAATGGACATGGTACCTCTCAGCGATCGTCTGCTGTTCGTTGATGCCCACGTTGAAGAGCACGGGGAAGACCTGCAGCAGTTTGCCCTGACGAACTTCATCAGGTAACGTCTGAAAGGCTTGGTGTGGAAGTGGAACCTCTACAGTGTAACGGTCTCTGTCACACATAGAAGGTGTATGAGGAATATGAATTTATCACAATGACACAAAAAACATCTGGATTAGAAGTTGTGTAGCTGCATTATTTCTCTCTCTCTCTCTCTCTCTCTCTCTCTTCTCTCTCTCTCTCTCTCTTACACACACACACACTTGTAATATTAATATAATCAAATAACAAACATTGCAGCCAGTAAGAACTACATATTTATTTAACCAAATCCTCAATCTGTAGTTTTTTTAGGCACAGGCGCAGAACTGGAGGGATGGTGGACATAGAGTGTTTGTTAAACTGGGATATTTGTATGCTGTCGTTCCTCCACTCTGGTGGTGTGGCGGGCCAGATCTTATCCCAGAGGTCCCTCATGTCCGTGCTGACCTTCTGGCTCTCTAGCCAGATAATATGTAATAATACGTTTGTGTGTGTGTTTTCGTGGCCGTGATTCGAACCCAAGGGCATTTCAACATCACGTGCGCGGATATAACAGTTCCCATAATCGCACAGCACATTCTTAAAAAACAATAACACATTTACACAAGCTCAGGTGATCAGCGGGAAGAACCGAGTTAGAGCACGGGCACCGATCCGAAATGCCGTCCCAGTGTAGCTCTGCCACAACATGCAGGTGAGTCATTCATTTACAGAAGCACTGACTTCTCATCATTCGAAGAATTCTACTTATTATGGGACAAACAAACCAATCCCCAACCCCCACCGCTCAACCACCAAGATTCCCCCTTTACTTCGCAAAAAAATCAGGGAAATCAGGAGAATCTTCCACACTAAGGGGTATTTGATAGTCTTGACATAGGCTAAAGCAGGATCTAGACTAAAGCATGTCCATCACCAGGGCAGGGTAACCCATGTTCCTCCAGTTATTTTGTTCCCTTTTTATTCGTTACCCCTGCCCTATCCTAAGCTGATTACCTGGTTCAGGAGTGTTCAATCAATCAGAAGCTGGAAGATATCATTTCAGATGAGAGTAGCATAGGGGAAGAATCTGGGGTTACGTTTATAAACGCCACTAACACATTAACAATACGCAAAGGTTGTGATCAATTCAAAACAGACTTGACAGGGAATGTGTGCACCTGTAAGTAAACTCCGAGCCATTTGTACCTACAAGAGGAACTGGCGCCACAGATGGCGAGGTGGCGAATAAAGTCGGATTGTAGGAAGTAAATTATAACGAAGTATTGATGCCTCACACACACTTAAATTGATATCATATGTACTATTCACATCATCATACACAACTACACTTTTTTACCTGCTGTGGCCACCAAATAAAGTTGGTCCACCTCCACTACAAGTGTGTGTGGCTCAGTATTTAAGCAGTTACGTTTTTATGATCTTTTCTCACCTGTCGCCATTATTCTACGTAACAAATCAATCCTCGGCTCATTAATATTCATATCCATGCTTTGTATTTATGGTTAGTTAAAAATGGTCGTGTACATGGTGGGATATGAGCATATTTGTCTTGATCATATTGAACATTGATTACAGATGTGCATACGTACGATTTTATAAGTCGGAATATTTCTTGACAAACGCTATTTTTAGCATACATACATTTTTAGTAAGGAGCCTGCGGACAGTGTTATAAATAAGAGCCTTGGTGGTTTGAAATCTTCTGCCCTCTGCTTACCTAAATACACCTGAACCAGGTAATTAAGAGGGGTAGGGCAGTGGAAGCTGGAAAACAAGTGGAACTTAAGGAACACTGGTTCTCCAGTCCTGTCTAGCATAGACGGTCAGTCATTTCTAAACTGTTGCCACAGCTGTCTAGAACGGGGGTGGGCAATCTCAGTCCTGAAGGGTCAGGGTGTCCTGCAGAGTAGTTCAAACCCTAACTAAACACGCCTGAACCAACTAATTAAGATCTTGCTGGGTTTTCTTGAAACTCACAGGTAAGTGTGTTGAGGTAAAGTGAAGCTAAACTCTGCAGGACACCCGAACCTCCAGGACTAAGGGTCTAGAATGTCACCATATGCTGTAGGACTAAAGACCCAACCATTGTTCCAGCATGGCAGTGTTCCTGTTCACAAAGCCCCTGAGATCCATGAAGACATGCTGTGTTCTGGTTGAAGTGGAAGAACTCAAGTGTCCTGCACAGATCCCTGATTCAGACTCAACCCCTTTAAGCTGAACACCTTTGGGATGAACTGGAACCCCGACTGAACCCCAGACCTCCTCAACTCAAGATCTCATTGATACTATTGTAATGAAATTTAACAAATTCACACATTCAGTCTAGTAGAAATAGTGTGTAGGTCATTATCGGAAAAAGAAGGAGACATCTGAAATACTACGTTTAAAGACACACATATGGATAAAATAGTTGGGTGTCCCAATACTTTTGACCATATAGTGTATATTGGTGTGTATGGGGGGGGGTGTCAGTGGTTAAGGTGTTGGACTGCTAATTGAAAGATTGGTTGGATTTCCAGCACCACCAAGTTACCACTGTTGGGCCCCTGAGTAAAGCCCTTAAACTCCAATTGCTCAGTGGTGTATAAAAGAGATAAATGTAAGTTGCTCTGGATAAGGACATCTGCCAAATGCTGTAAATGTAAGTGTAAATGTGTGTGGGTGAGTGTGTGGAGTATGTGTGTGTGTATACACGTGTGTGTATGGCTTACCGTCTGCCACTGACAGTTGGCTGCAGATTGCTGGGGTCATCAGAAACGGCCTCCGTAATTCTGAATGTGACTTTCTGTAATTCGGAAATTCCCACCTCCATATCCTCCAGCATACCTATCTCTTCACCTGACAAAGATATTTATCACACACACACACACACACACACACACACACACACACACACACACAGAGTAGAACACAAACTATTATACAAACACAGTGCTTGATGGAAACTGCATGACTGTAATATTAAAAGCTTAAGATAGTTAATACCAAACTTTATTAAGTGCACACACACACACACCCCTACATCCACTCACACTGACACGAACAATGTAGGTGTCACAGAAATTCCTGGAACATATCTAAACTGAGTGAGTGTAGCTAAGGTCACTGTTGCTGTGCACATGCACACATGGGCACACACACACACACACACACACTGGGCTTTACTACTGTAACAGGATCATGTGTCTTTCACCCTCACTTTTTTTTCAACACACTTCACACTTCTTTAAGCTCTCATGGTCACACCATCTTTCTCTAATGTCCATCTAAATAAGGTAAAACAAACCCCAAAAATATATCTAAAAAAAGTCCACTGCATGAGATGAAAAAGATGAAAAAGATGGAGTGATCATGAGAGGTTAAAAGAGAGAGAGAAAGACTGAGAGCGAGACAGAAAGTGAGAGAGAGACAGAGGGAGAGAGAGAGCAAGAGAGAGAGAAAGAGAGGGATAGTGCATACAGTAATTAATGCATACAGTAGTGCATACAGTAGTACAATCCAGTATTACAGTGTGCATACAGTAGTGCATACAGTACATAGTACAGTTTGTAGTACAGTACAGTAGTGCATACTAAGCATACATGCATACAGTAGGCATACAGTAATGCATACAGTAGTGCATACAGTAATGCATACAGTAGTGCATACAGTAATGCATACAGTAGTGCATACAGTAGTGCATACAGTAATGCATACAGTAGTGCATACAGTAGTGCATACAGTAATGCATACAGTAATGCATACAGTAATGCATACAGTAGTGCATACAGTAGTGCATACAGCATACAGTAGTGCATACAGCATACAGTAGCATACAGTACAGTAATTGTGCATACAGTAGTGCATACAGTAGTGCATACATATGCATACATAGTGAATACAGTGCATACAGTACAGTACAGTTACAGTAATGCATACAGTAGTGCAGTGCATACAGTATGCAGTAATGCATACATACAGTGCATACAGTGCATACATACAGTAATGCATACAGTAGTGCATACAGTAGTGCATACAGTAATGCATACAGTAGTGCATACAGTAATGCATACAGTAATGCATACAGTAGTGCATACAGTAATACAGCATACAGTGTGCATACAGTAGTGCATAGTGCAGTTACAGTGCATACAGTAAGTGCATACAGTGCATACAGTATGCATACAGTATGCATAGTGCAGTGCATACAGTGCATACAGTGCATCCATACAGTGCATACAGTGCATACAGTAGTTGTGCATACATACAGTAGTGCATAGTGCATACAGTAATGCATACAGTAGTGCATACGCATACAGTGCATACATACAGCATAGTGCAGTACAGTAGTGCATACAGTAGTAAGCATACAGTGCATACAGTAGTAGTGCATACAGTAGTGCATACAGTAGTGCAGTACAGTGCATACAGTCGTGCATACAGTAGAGTGCATACAGTAGTGAATTACAGTAAACAGGGTGCATGGGGGGTAAGTGTACACTGGTGTATACAGTAAATGCATACAGTAGTGCATTGCCATACAGTAATTGCATACAGTGATGCATACCTGCCCCATACAGTATGCCAGTGCTACAGTAAGTGCATACAGGGATAGGACGTCAGTACAGTAGTGCATACAGTAATCGGCATTACAGTTTAGTAGTGCATACAGTAGTGCAAACATACGTAAATGTGCATACAGTAAGTGGCATACAGTAGTGCACATACCGTAGTGCATACAGTAAGGTGGGAGCATACAAGTAGGATGCATTACATTACAGTACTGTAGTTCCATCGGTTAAGTATGCAACAGTAAGTTGCATACAGTAGTGCATACAGTAGTGCATACAGTCAATGCCATACAGCAAATAGTGCATACAGTTGTGCATACAGTACAGTTGTGCATGATTGCATACAGTAGTGGCATGTTGCATACAGTAATGCATACAGTAGTGCAGATACAGTAGTTGTACAGTAGCATACAGTAGTGCATACGTAGTGCAGTGCATACAGTATGCATACAGTAGTGCATACAGTAGTGCACCAGTAATGCATACAGAACAGTAAATACAGTACCAAGTAGTGCATACAATACAAATGCACAATACAAAAAATAAGTATTAATGCATACAGTAGTGCATACAGTAGTGTACAGATGCATACAGTAGTGCATACAGTAGTGCATACAGTAGTGCATACAGTGTACAGTGCATAGTGCATACAGTAATTAATGCATACAGTAGTGCATACAGTGCATAGTAGTGCTCCATACAGTAGTGCATACATACAGTAGTGCATACATACAGAAAGTGCAGTACAGTAGTGCATACAGTAGTGCATACAGTAAGTGCATACAGTTGCAACATACCCATAGTTAGGCATACAGTAGTGCATACAGGGTCAGTGGGTAATGCAACGTTGAACCTGGTAGTGCAACAGTTAGCCAGTATACAGGGTTTAATTGCATACAGTAGTGTGCATACAGTTAGTGCATTACATTTAATGCATCAGTATTGCATAAGTGCATACAGTAGTGCATACAGTTGTGCATACAGTTGCATACAGTAGTGCATACACTTAACTGTATGCATTTACAGTACTTGCATCAGTAGTGCATAGTATTTTTGCATACTCGTAAGTTTAAGTGCATACAGTAGTGCATTACAGTTAATCATGCTACTCAGTAGTTGCATACTTACCTTGCCTACAGTACTCTCTGCATTCTACATTCTGCTTTCCTCCTCTCTGCCTCCTCTACGTATGCATACAGTAGTGCATACAGTCTCTGCTCTACTCTTGTGCATACATCTCTCTCTCTCTCTGCATACAGTAGTGCTCATACTCTAATCTCTCTAGTGCATCTACTACTAGTTCTGCATCTACAGTAGTGACATACAGTAGTGCTACAGTAGTGCATACAGTAATTATGCATTACAGTATCTCTCATCAGTTGTCATACAGTCTCTCTCTAGTGCATACAGTAGTGCATACGTAATTTGCATCTCAGTCTCTCTGCATACAGTAGTGCCTCATACATCTGCTCATATCTCTGCTCAGTAGTCTCTAGTGCATACAGTAATTAATGCATACAGTAGTTGGCATACAGTGCAAAGTAGTGCATCCAGTACATGTACTCCGACCCGGTCCTGTGGGACCCTTCCCTGTGACCTGCTCCAGCGGATGATACATCACCAGGGTGATCTAGGACGACCCACTTCGCCATAACAATGTTCCGGCTGCTCTTTAAGGACTAATAGTTTAAGTTGTTTACACACACAATGTAACCAAATAATTCCTGCTACCTGTTTTCACCCAAATGAGGATGGGTTCCCTGTTGAGTCTGGTTCCTGTCAAGGTTTCTTCCTATCTCATCTCAGGGAGTTCTTCCTTGCCACCGTCGCCCCCGGCTGCTCATCAGGGACAAACTGATTTCTGATTCATTCTCAGTCGCATAATTTCTTCAATTGTAAAGCTGCTTTGTGACAATCACCAGTGTAAAAAGCGCCAAACAAATAAAACTGAATTAAATTGAATTTTTAATCACAGAAATTGACTGATAGGCGGTATTTACACTGCATGTATCATGTGACCCGATTCAGATTTTTTTCCTTCAGTGTGTCACAAATGGCATACGACCGACGACTACGTAAGCAGGAAAAACGCACATGGATTCTGATATTTCAGATGGGATTCAGGCCTCATTTCTATGTGCTAATAAATCCGATTCCTGCCCCAGAGCTACATGGCCGACCCTGCACTCTGACCCTTATAAGCTGTATTGTACAGTATATATGACAAATAAAGCTTCTAATAACTCGATAAAGTGCTTTCGATTGAGAGAGAGAGAGAGAGAGAGAGAGAGAGAGAGAAAGTGCTTTTGATTGCTGGCAGATAGATGATTGGGTCAGTGATAAATGGAGGGCGGAGCTGGATATAAACGTGTTTTGTCTGGGTGAAAGATAGAAAAATAGACATTTATTTTTTGTTTTAAACTCAGGGTATATTGTTTAATAGTTTAGTGTTACTCTGAGCGTACGTTCTTACGCAAACTGCTTTCTAAATTTCTGCAATCGGTGTTAGAAGCTGTGTCTGTGTTAGAACACAATATATCCATCTCACTTCCTGTTTCCAGCTGAGGTTAGCTGGTTTCGAAAGATTTAAGATTTAAGAGTCATTCCTGGGCTTTTGATTATGAACTCAGTGTGTGTGTGTGTGTGTGTGTGTGTGTCTGTGTGCAAGTACTCACTGTATGTGCTGAGCAGGCTCTCGAACTGCGCCACCACTCCCACTGTGTGCAGTTGTCTAATGAAGCCCTTATCCTCTATTCCAGAATACAGCCGCATGATAAAACCACAGGCTAGTGCAGCCAGCTGCGGACACACACACACACACACACACACACACACACACACACATAACAAATTAAGTGTTAGACCAAAATTCTGACCAATAATAAGTGGTAGTTCAGCAGGTAAATCAAGAGTTTGAATCTCTGATATGTGGCAAGTGGTGGTGCAGTGGTTAAGGTGTTGGGCTGCTAATCAGAAGAACAGGGTTTAATTCCCAGCACCACCAGGTTACCACCGATGGGGCCCCTGAGCAAGGCCCTTAACCTTGTGGTATAAAAGAGATAAATGTCTGGATAAGAACATCCTTTAAATGATATAAATCTAAATCAAAATATGCCACTGTGGGCCCTTGAGCAAGGCCCCTAAAAAATGTTGATGTAAAAAATAAGTTCAATTCCCTTAACTGGTCTAGATTAATTAATGGACTGTGCTTTCGTTATCCTGAGCTTTTTAGGCATGTATAGCATAATCACATTAAAAAGACTAATATTTATTTAAGAAGAAGTAGGAATGGACCTGAACAGGACCTTCTATGACAGAACCAAGAAAGCCTGCTTTCCCATTGGACAGGAAATCCAGGTGGGGAACATGTTGAGCATGAAGTATTTATAGTCACAGATTTGGCAGAACATCCAAAGTTAAGTAATGTTCAAGTTGTTTACATGGTCACAATGTTGAAAACAATAACAGAGCAGCACGGTGGCTTAGTGTTTAGCACTGTTGCCTCACAGCAAGAAGGTCCTGGGTTCGATTTCCCTGCAGGGGTCTTTCTGTGTGGAGTTAGCATGTTCTCGACGTGTGTGTTTACTCCGGGTTCTCTGGTTTCCTTCCACAGTCCGAAAAAACATATATGGTAGATTGATTGGTGCCCATAGGAGTGAGTGGGCACCAATCAATCTACCATAGATTGTGTGTGGCCCTGTGATGGACTGGCGGCCTGTCCAGGGCATGCCCCCCCCCCCCCCCCGCCTTTCACCCTTTCAGAGACGAGATCCCTGTGACCCCAAATTAGAGACTAAGCGGGAATGAAGATGGAATAAATGAATGAATTTATTGGGGTAAATTTAGACCTACTGCCTGCATCACTATTCCGCAGACGACTTCTCATTTGGTGACTATATCATCCCTCACTGGTGACTTTTTCCAGAAGTTACAGATGTTACAGATGTGCACAACTCAAATCAGACTTATATGTGATCTAAACTTCAGCACCTGAAACCAACTACAAAACCGTAAAACCGGTGCAGTCTGTAAAATAAATAAATAAATAAACGAGTGTGTTATTAGTACTGTTTATAAAACGGAATAATAATCCTCATTTAAACGTGTCAGTGATCCTGAATAGATGATGAGCGGCTGTGACGCTCACCGCTTGACTGAAGACAGTGTCACGTCTCTGTTGGAGCTGCAGGCCGGACGGTGTGCTGCACGCCGCCTCCTGGAGGAGAACAAAACTCATCGACTTGCTCGCTCTGTCTGCGACCTCGTTCACACAGTCCTTCAGCGCCACCACCAAAGGGCTGAGCTGCTCCCTCCAGTCTGCAGCTAACACACACACACACACACACACATGCATACAGAGGGAAAGATTTATTTACAAATTCTATTTATGATCGTTTTAAGGTACAGTAATAATGACAGCTTATGTAGTTTTTATAGATCACAAAATAAAAATCATTTTTTGGCACTTGGAAGATGGAAGAAGTTGGAAGAAGCTCAGGGGCCCAGAAGTGGCGGCTTGTTGGTGCTCGGAGGTTGTTTATTACTGTACACATACAATTATTATTTTTACCGTAAGCTACAGTAAATAAATATAACAATATAGTCAATTTTTTTATTTATCTTCAATATCTTAACAAAACACACATCTGTGCTGAAATTATTTAGAGGTCAGTGTTAAAGCGGGTTCTTTTATGATCTGATTCTTTTGGCTGAAATGGAATTTGTGTCAAGACTTGACTTATGAGTTTGATTGGTTCGATGACGGAGCTCGTAACTCAAATTACTCGTATGTCAGATCAAATTTTCCCCATTGAAATGAATTGAAATGCCATTAATTCGTTCGGGGTCCCCAAAAAAACACAGCAATTTTTTTTTTGTTACATGTTTTTAAATAAGAAAAAAAAACGTATAAATAACGAATATTGCATAAAAACAATCTAATAGGATGAACTGGAATAAAACTGGTTTTACTAAGTGTAATGTACAGCGTTTACCTTGGAGATCAGACGACTCCACTTGCTAACGCGCATGCCTGACTAGCTATCGAGTGAGATACGGGATGCTGGACGGATGTTTATGGCCTTTACTGTGGCGTTCGCTACGCCAGCTAGCGGTCGGGTGTTTGACCAAATTCGTAACCCGAATTTTTAGCAAAAAATCAGCCAAAAGACGACTCGTATCTTGAAAAACTCATAGTTGGGACACTTGTAATCAAAGTAACGCTGTACTTTATATGGCCAAAAGTATTTGAAAAATAAATCACATCAATGTGTATTTTAAACATCCTAATAAAACTGCAGTTCCTTCCTTCTCCAGAAGTGTGGAGTTTATTTTTTGAGATGTTTTTATGTGGATGTGCAGTGCAACTGCTGGGATTTGTGTTCCTTTAGTTCCAATAGTATTAATAAGATCAGACACTAATGTTTGAGGTGGGGAGGTCTGGGGTTCGGTCAGTGTTTCAGTTCAGTTCATCCCAAAGGTGTTTTAGTTTAAAGGGGTTGAGTCAGAATCAGAACACTCAAGTTCTTCTACTCCAATCAGAACACAGAATGTTTTCCTGAAGATTAGGGGCTTTGTGCACAGGGGTATTGTCATTCTGGAACAGAGTTTAGGTAAATCTGGACTCATCAGACCACATGACCTTCTTCCACTGCTTCAGAGTCCAATCGTTACACACTCTACCAAACTGAACCCTTTTCCCCTCAATTATCCTCACTGATAAGCGTTTTTTTAAGACTACACAGCAATTTAGTCCAAATCCCTTGAGTTCTCTTTGCAGTGTGTGTGTGTGTGTGTGTGTGTGAAAATGCTTTTACTTTTACTATTAAACCTAGCAATAAGTTTTACTGTTGTTTTTGAACTATATGATTCCACCAAAGTTTTTTTTCTGACAACATTTTTTCCTCAGAGATGATGGTTCCTCACCATCCATCCAGTTTCTAATAACGTTTTCAACCCAATTTTAGTAGGTTCCTTAGATGGTTTTCTTTGATTGATGCATGCCAATAATTTGACCCATCTGAAACTGATCTTCTCTATCTTTTCCACAAACAAATGATGTGTCTTTCTACAGGGTTGTTTCAGAAATGAGAAGCTCCTCACTGCATCAGTTCCAGTTAAATAACATGTTGCCAGCAGTAATTATCCAATGGGAGACACTTACCTAATTGCTTAATTAAATCCAGGTGGTGACTTCAGTGTATTATTAGATGGGCAGTGGTGGCTTAGTGATTAAGGTGTTGGACTGAGCACCAACAAGCCACCACTGTGGGCCCCTGAGCATGGCCCTTGACCTTCATTTGCTCAGTTGTATAAAAGAGATGGATGTAAGTCACTCTGGATAAGGACGTCTGCCGAATGCTGTAAATGTTATCATATTTTTCTCCCTAGTAGCCTCAGTAAAGACCAGAAATGCCTTAAT
>VCAZ01000006.1:705819-743319 GCA_005784505.1 Bagarius yarrelli | reverse complement strand
TGATGGATTCGTCCAAAACCGCATACTACTTAAATATACATGTACAGTGATTTACGAGTTTCCCAACTAACAAGTTTTTCGAGATACGAGTCGACAATTTTTTTGCTTCGAGTTGCAAGCTAAAATTCGGGTTACGAGGCAGCTTCAGACACCCAACCGCTAGTTAGCGTAGCGAACGCCACAGTGAACACTGTAACATCCGTCCAGCATCCCGTGTGTCACTCGATAGCTAGTCAGACCTGCGCGTTAGCAAGTGGAGTCGTCTGATCTCCAAGGTAAACGCTGTACATTACACTTAATAAAACCAGTTTATTCCACTACATCCTATTGTAGTGTTTTTATACAATATTCGTTATTTATAAGTTTTTTTTTCTTATTTAAAAACATGTAACAAAAAAAATTGCAGTGTTTTTTTGGGAACCCTGAACGAATTAATGCCATTTTAATTCATTTCAATGGGAAAAATTGATTTGACATACGAGTAATTTGAGTTACGAGCTCTGTCACAGAACCAATTAAACTCTGTAAACTCTGTACGTCAAAGCACCAGTGTGTATTTAAGTAAGTATGTATTTCCTGATGGTTACATAAGAATGTTGTTATAGCATAATTACAGATAGTATGGATGAAATTCGGTTGTACTACATCCGCCATTTTTAACTTGTCATGTGACATACAACTCTTTTCTCTATGTATCGCTCTTTCTCTCTTTTCTCTCTCTCTCTCTCTCTCTCTCTCTCTCTCTCTATATCTTATTACATGCTCAGGGACCCAGCAGTGGTGGCTTGGTGGAGCTGGGAATCGAACCCCACAATCTTCGGGTTTGTAGTCCAACCATGAGTCACCACTTCCCCTAGAAGTTTTAATATTAGAAGAATATATATACACATATATATATATATATATATAGTAGAGAGAGAGAGAGAGAGAGAGAGAGAGAGAGAGAGAGAGATTCATCTTATTGTGCCCCCCCTCTCTTTCTCCTGCTCTTTCTCTCTCATTCTCTCCCCTACTTCTTTTTCTTTTTTTGGGAATCAAACCCTGATCGTCCAATTTGCAGTCCAACACCTAAACCACTGCGCTACCACTTTCCCACGTGTACATGTAGGTGTGTGTGTGTGTGTGTAGCATGGAAATAATTTGTATGCTACACATAACTAGTAGAATTACTATGAAAAACGACAAGAATCGTTCATTCTGAGTGCAGTACAGATGATCACAGGTTCAGTTTCCCGCTGATTTACACTTACACTTGTGGTGATGTGGTTTTTTGTGGTGATGTTTCAGTGGCAGATGAACTGACTCACTGACAGAACCAAAAACTAAAGCAATTACCCATGTGTTTTACAGCGAACCAAAGTGCCCTTACGAGGGCAATAAATCAGCCAGGGGAGGTATTTTTACAGATTTGATGGATTCTATTAATTACAAGACGCTCAAGGTTTATTGTTTGTTTATTGTTTTTATAAGGTCATGCTAGTATTATAACTGCTGTTTTCATGGCAGGATGAAGTTATCTGAAGAAGGATGGATTGGTAGTTCTGGTAGTGTTTCAACAATAGCATCTTACACTTTTTTCATCAGCTGGTAGCGTCTTTACCACCTCTGATGCATTAAAAGACTTTAAACTGCCCTCTCATCTGATAAGGACCTTTAAGACCTTCCCCATTAAGAACATCCTCAGAACGGCGGGGTGGTGGTGGTGGGGGGGTGTTGGGTCAGCCTGCAGTCTGATCTACAGCAAGCAGTGCTTATTGAGGAACATAGTAAAGATCCTTTACCGGGTTTAGACTATTTTAGAAAAATTGTGATTGTTGCTCATCAGACTGTACAAACATGATCTTCATGTCATACCTGGACTATTATGTCATCAATCTGTGACGAGTTCTTTCGCTAAATGGTAGCTAGCGGCAAACAAACATCAGCGATGACATCATAGTGACGCTCCTATTTCCAGCGAACTCAAGAAGTTTCTGATCCTGCTGTTCTGTCCACCGGACCCGTTTTGAAATGTTAAGCTGTTGTGGTATTTGTGTGGTTTGGCACTCCTATTGGTTCTTGGATTGACGGTCATCATTTGAGAACTCTCACTGCAGGTAAAGGTGTGAAATCTTCTAACACTGTCAGAATTTCATCACGGGAAAAAACTAATCACAGCAGCCATTAATTGTCTGTCGGTAAACAGGTCAGACTAGCCATCAAAGGCAACAGATTTTAGGGCAGGATTATAAGATTTTAAGATTTAGATCCAATAATGTCCCAAATCACACAGTATGCGGAGAGATGAACTTCCAGATATTAAAAATGCAACTTATATTGTTGATTTTGTTTCCCACTGGGGTTTTTTTATTTACAACATGACAATCAGAGGAGAAATACGAAGCAGTTAATAGTTTTGGAGCCTAAGATGTGCATTTTTCTGGATTTTGTGCAGTGAGAAAAGATGACTGAAGCTGAAGCCCCAGAACATCTCACATACCTGATCCAACTGAAGATCCTGGTCTGCAGGATCACTGCTGGTGTTGAAATAGATTGCATTCACATTTCTGGGAGACGCCTTTATGCAGAGAGACTTTTATAAATCCAAATAAGCACTTGAGGGTTAAGGGCCTTGTTCCAGAGCCCAGCAGTGATAGCTTGGTGGTGCTGGGAATTAAACCTATAATCTTCCAATCAGAAGTCCAACACCTTAACCACTTGGCTGGTGAAACTTTGTTTTTGCATTCTGTACTGCGGTTATTTTACCTATTTAAAAAACGCAATTTAAAAAAAAGAGTTGTGTTGAGTTTTTATGTCTATTATTCATCACCAATAATGATCCTATTTATCACCTTGAGTATTAGGATTGGAGCTGGATAGCGATTATCTGCACAGAAATGCAGGTGGAACTGCACCCAGGATGCATTTAAAACAGACCGAATTCTGATCAGTATTCAAACCAAAGAGAGTTTTTTTAATCAGAGGGAAGACGAGTGTAAATACATCTGTCTCCTTAACACACCTCCATGACACTACATCATAACACAGACGGTGCGACTCTGCTAAAGTGAAAAAAAAAGCTAGAGAAAAAATACAAAATAGAGAATTTAAAATCTATTCCAGCTAATCAGAAATAACTCAGCCTGCAGTTTCGGGTGAGTCTCCAAATCTTAATTAACAGGCACAAAATTATAGTTTTTATGTTTTAAAATTTATTTCAACACAGTATGATAAGTCTGATCAGCACAAGACAGTGGTGAGACAGCTATGATGTGTGGTTTAGAGACAGTGGTGAGACAGCTATGATGTATGGTTTAGAGACAGTGGTGAGACAGCTATGATGTATGTTTAAGAGACAGTGGTGAGACAGCTATGATGTGTGGTTTAGAGACAGTGGTGAGACCAGCTATGATGTATGGTTTAGAGACAGTGGTGAGACCAGCTATGATGTATGGTTTAGAGACAGTGGTGAGACAGCTATGATGTATGGTTTAGAGACAGTGGTGAGACAGCTATGATGTATGGTTTAGAGACAGTGGTGAGACAGCTATGATGTATGGTTTAGAGACAGTGGTGAGACAGCTATGATGTGTGGTTTAGAGACAGTGGTGAGACCAGCTATGATGTATGTTTAAGAGACAGTGGTGAGACAGCTATGATGTATGGTTAAGAGACAGTGGTGAGACAGCTATGATGATGATGTACGGAGACAGTGGCGCTGAGGAAGAGACAGGTGGCAGAGCTGGAAGTAGCAGAGCTGAAGATGTTGAGGTTTTCTTTGGGGGTGGGATGAGTTTTGGGACATTAGGTTTTTGGGGGTGATTGACAGGTTGGACAGGATTAGGAGGGACGAGTTCATTAGGGGGGCGGCTCATGTTAGATGTTTTGGGGAGAAAGTCAGGAAGGCAAGATTGAGGTCTGGTTTGGACATGTCCTGAGGAGGGATAGTGAATATATCGGTAGGAGGATGTTAGAAATGAAGCTACCAGGCAGAAGGTAAAGAGGAAGACCAAAGAGGAGGTATATGGATGCGATAAACGAGGACATGAGGTTAGTGTGTGTGAGTGAAGAGGATGTAGAGAATAGGGTTAAGTGAAGACAGATGATTCGCTATGGCGACCCCTAAAAGGGAACAGCCGAAAGGAGAAGAAGAAGATGATAATTCTGATCAGCAAATGAAAAGCTGTAATAGCTTAAATGCATAAATAAATAAATATCCAATGACAAATTAAAGTAAAAAACAACAGCTCAACTTGATTAATAGGTGGAAAATTATAGATTTTAAGTCATAAAATTGATTCTAACACAGTAGGTGGGACTTGATAAATGATAGTCTCTCATGATTCAGATGAATAAATAAATAAACAACAGATGACAAATTGAAAGGGAAAATCTTATAAACCCGTATTTAGATGGGATTTGCTTGCAAAGTGTTCCACTTGGAGTTAATTACTGACCGGATCAGTCTGAGAAAAATACCCACCGAATGATCTACTGTAAAAGGGCTGTGGATTAACTAAGGCCTGGCGGTAGAATACATTTACATTTACAGCATTTGGCAGACGCCCTTATCCAGAGCGACTTACATTTTTATACAACTGAGCCATTGGAGGTTAAGGGCCTTGCTCAGGGGCCCAGACTTATTTACATTTACAGCATTTGGCAGACACCCTTATCCAGAGTGACTTGCATTTATCTCTTTTTTTCATACAACTGAGCATTTGGGAGTTGAGGGCCTTGCTCAGGGGCCCAGCAGGACTACAGGAACGGTGGAAGAAGTTGTTAGACACACACTGAGGGTTAATATTAACATAAATGTAAATCCGTTTAATACTTAATTAAAATATGTATCAATATGAGAGGTTAAAATATCGATACGGTATTGTGAAATGGGAGGTGCTAGTGCAGTGGTTAAGGTGTTGGACTACTAAACCGGCGTTCGATTGCCAGCACCAACAATCTACCACTGCTGGGCTCCTGAACATGTAAGTCGGTCTGGATAGAGACGTCTGCTAAATGCTGTAAATGGGGGCGATCGAGAGAGAGAGAGGGGTGGGACTGGTAAGGTCACACACCACAACTGTGCGTGGGTGGGTGTCGGTGCCTTAACCCACTACACCACGGCTTTAAAACTAGGATATGCAAAGAAACAAGTTTCACTGTGCTGTAAAGTTTATTTGACAAATAAAGACATTAACATTTATATTATTAATTAGCAATCTAATGCATCGGTATTGATGTGTTTACTAATAGAGACTTTTATTCATCGCTCTAAACTGCTAAATTTCAATTCAATTTTGCGTCTTACAATTAAAAGAAATAAACTTTTTGACCTGTGATACTCACCATATTTATCCCTCTAACTCCTGTCTAACATATACCTTTGTCTCCACGCTGCCTGCACCCGAACCCATTAGCAGAAGAAAGAAAATAAAATCAATCAGAGTAGCGTGAAAGTGCAGGCTGATTAAAGAGGCTATTAGAAAGTCAGCTACAGGTATAAAGGCGCTTTGTATTCGCTTCGCCACAAAATCCCGCAATGTGCCTTTTAGAGATAAATGAATGAGCCACTGTATCACTGTAAGTTACTTAATCGCCTAATTAACTGATAAATAAACACCATCGCATAAAGAAGTGTGGCACAATCGTCTAGGATCACAGACAAAACAGACCTCCAGAAACTCTTTCATTCGGTGAACAAAGTAGGGCTCAGAGTTAGTGCAGTTCCTTTGGTGCACACAGAGGCTTCATCTGGGCTACCATCAGCATGTGGTTTGGCCGCCAATGGAAAGTTTAAAAAAAGTTGAACAAAAAACATGGATTGTGCACCATAAGTTGCTTTTTTTACATTTGCTAACTACCAAATCGGTGAAGAGAATAATTTCATTAATAAAAGGCAACGTTATGTGTATAGGCTAAAAAAAACATAGCTAGCAATTAGCAATACATATGAGAAGGCATAAATGGCAACCACAGTTTGCAAATATTATAACCATCGAATTTACTTAGCCACTTTGTTTGCAGTAACAACACAAACTTTTCAGCTAATTCTAATTATTGTCAGGTTACGTTTTTATAAGGCTTTGAAAGACATTGCAAGTAATGAAGGCGGAGATGCATCTACAGCCAGGGCTTTGACCATTTTGTCTAATCTTGGCTCGTCCCTGTTCTATTGGCCGCATCGCAGGCTCTTAATTGTATGACTGTGGTCTGTCATATGAGTGAGAATAAACATTTACAATTTCCTCAGCGTCCGAACTGTCATTGTAATCCATCGATCCATTGCTCAACATTTTCTTACTAGAACGACTCCAGAAGGAGGTTCCTAAAAAATCTAGGTCGTACTTTATTTATTTTATACATTGACTCGCGGGGGGGCGTCTCTAACTTGAAACAATTCAGCGATTAATTTTACTCCTTAAAAGGGGCGGAGTCATCAGAGAAGAGATAATGGCCTTTTATTACAAAGAATTTAGAAAAACCAAACAAATAAATGAATAAGCATAAAAGAAATAGATTGAGTTGGTTTGTTAACTTAACGTTAAAAGTGTAACATGAATAAAGTTCTGGGTTGATTACAGACATCAGACGTCTGATTTACTTGAAAAAAAAAAATTAAAATCAAAGGTTTAACTTTTCCTCACATCCATAAACAGACACACGATCCAAGCTTTCAATCAGACTCTGTGTCATTGGTTGCTGGGTTGACTCCCGTCTCTAATCAAGGCATGGAAGAGCATTGACAGAAAGAATGTACCAATTAAAGCAGCTGATTGGCTGCTCTTCTGCTGAGGCTGAACCAATCTCGTGGTAGCAGATTGCATACTGACAGCACCAGATGTAATTCATTAATTATACTGATAAAACCCCAAAGCCTCCAATCTGGCAACCGTGCCTGCCCTGCCTTTGTTAGGTTTGGCATGAGAAAAAAAGATGGCCTAGGATATGTGTGTGTGTGTGTGTGTGTGTGAGTGTGTTTACAACTGCTCGGCTGTTCTTAACGCAGACAGGACAAAGGCTTGTGAATGGGAATGAAATTGTTACGATCTCTTTCACAAGCTGTGGGGCACAAATTACAAGAAGACCCAAATTGGACAGAGCAGTTCTTTAATGAAAAGATTTAAAAGCAGAATGATTACGGACTGAACTCTGTCTCCTAGCATTTTCACCTGCTGCTACATAAATAAGGTGACAGAACATTTACACAGACTTCGGCTTCCATAGGAACGGCGGCAGGAACTGCTGCAGTTTATTTACTGTGTGTGTGTGTGTGTGATACCGCTTTGCACATAATTGCACTGATTTTTTGAAGTTTATCACAAACCCATTTATCGAGAGTATGAAATTTTCTGTAAGATTTATACATTGGCTGGGTCCGAAATCGTATATTGCCTCTGTTATACAGCAGGATGTGAAGCGGGTAGGATGTTTAAATTCTTGGTACTCGAAAAACACTATGTAAAAGGTCGCCTCATGACATTTTACTTCTGAACAGATTTTGAAGTATGCAAACGATAGACATTTTACAATCCCATAAGCCTGTAGGAGAGAAGATGCAAAAGAGTCAACACAGCCTTTATTTAAGAGCTTAAGGTTACTTTAGGAAAGTTCCTTAAGGTGAAATTTCACTTGTTTATCACCATCGAGGTGAACTTTTTCTAACTTTATATTTTCACGCTCTTGTGTTCTTTGTTATTCTGAGCTGACTGTCACCGCCATCACTTGGAGACAATAAGGCAGTTTCTCAGTGATGATCTTGTCTTCAAGACGGCCTCCAGGACAAAACCACGAAAACTTTACTGCAGTATGGAAGAACCTACTGGTTTATCTGGTCGGAGGAGAACTGACCCCCCGACCGAACCTGTTTTCTCCCAAGGTTTTTTTTTTTCTCCATTCTGCCACCGATGGAGTTTTGGTTTGCCTCTGACTTGCTTATTTGGAGACTCTTAATTTATAGATATCAATCAAATTAAGTGTTTAATATTGTCTTTTATAATGTGATTCTGTAAAGCTGCTTTGAAACAATCTCAATTTGACTTGACTTGTGATGTCATATGTCTGGTTATGATATAAGTGTGTATAATACTACAATGTAGAATGTCCGATTTTCATTCATACTACCCGTAATTATACTATATAGAACAGGATTCTTTTAATGGTCAGGAAATATCTTGTAACTCTAATATATAATACAGTGCCTTAAAAAAAGTATTCATATCCATTGAACATTTTGTAACCATGAACTTCAATGTATTGGGATTTTATGTAATTGACCAACACAAAGTAGCACAAAATTGTATAAATGTGTCATTTTCGTTCCACTTTACAATTATGCTAATTTGTGTTGGTCAATTCTATAAATATTTTAATAAAATACATTGAAGTTTGTGGTTGTAAAGTGACAAAATGTGGAAAAGTTCAATGGGGATGAATACTTTTTCACAGCACTGTACATTTTGCCTTTATTGATAGGACAGGACAGAGATGGGACAGGGGAAACGGGTGGGACACGAGTCGGAATCAAACCCGAGTAGCTGGAGTGCAACAGCGCACATGAGTGCCCTTAAATATAGTACTCACTCAATTAGTACGTATTTTGAGACACAAACTTAATTAACACTTATTATCTGGTGGTTAAAGTTACTTGGCTATCAACAGCTAAGTGTGCCAAGAATTTAACGAATTATGTATCAATGCTAAAATTTTGATGAGACAAAAAACGATAACTAATAGCTAAATAACTATACTTTTATTTTGAAGCATTTGGGTTTAAAAAGTTTCTGTTTCTCCAACATGTGGCCATGAGGTCATTTTACATGTTTAGAAAAAGGAGTTTTTTTTACCTAGTCCGAATAAACCTAGCTGTTTATTTTCTTCTGCTAAGACAACCTGATTGGTAGGACAATCTATTAGCACTGCCTATGCCTAAAAAAAAGAAATCTTGGAGCAAAGTTACAGTACATCAGAAGTGTCCAAACTCGGTCCTGGAGGGTCGGGGTGTCTTGCAGAGTTTACAACCCCAATTAAACACACCTGAAACATACAGGTAGGTGTGTTGAGGCATGTTGGAGCGAAACTCTAGAGGACTCCGACCCTCCAGGACAAAGTTTGGGCACCCCTACACTACATTATTTTATGTGGTGACCAACGCAATCCACAAACTCGCAGTAGGATCTTTTGAAAAGGAAGAATTAACTAATAGATAACTATCATTTCTCACTCCGGTGACAAACATCTGACATGGCAGGACAAATCGACAGAACATAGTACTGAAACCGGGTTCTCACCTTTTCCTCCAGACTCTTGAGTGCCTCCCGGATACTGTGACTGCAGCGCTGCTGGGCCTGTTGAAGCAGGCGTTCGGCCAGGCTGCAGATAAGAGGCTGCAGCTTGGACACCACGCTCAGGATCTCTCTGGCCCTGGCTGTGTGCTCCGGAGAGTAATAGATGCACTGATACGCTGTGCTGTAGCTGTAGGGGGAAAAAAACCAGTCGATGGCCATACAGACAACTCACAAGAACAATTATTCAGCAGTGACTTAAACGATTGAGGCTCTAGGTTAGTAATTAGAAGATCAGGATTTCAAACCCAAACACTGAAAATCCATCTAATGTTAGAACCTTGACTAACTCCCCTCTCCAAGGGTGCATGTATCATGGTTGAACCTGTACTTTTACCTGTACTGGGATACATAAAGAAAAGTATTTCGCTGTGATGTAATGAATACTTGACAATTATAAAGATCTGAACTCAGAAGCAGGAGTGTGTGCAGGCCATGAATCTGATCTACGAAGGACAGAGCAGAATCGATATGGAGACTGCTTCTCCAAACCACTATAATTTGATCTAATCGATCAACGCCCACTAGCTTTGTGCACTCTGCCTGCAAACTCATTGCGGCTGGTTTCATAGCTAATTTAAGTCACTAAAACGAGTCAAATATGACATAAGGTGAAGCAAGACGTCCAATCGGTTTTCTCATTATCCATTATGAGCAGATTGAGCAGTTTAGTTGCAGGAACTGCATTAATGATCAGCTTTAAAAGCCGCTGGATAATTCGGTAGTCACAGCATGCTTAATGCGCACAGACTGCAACATGTTTTACAGAGAATGTATCGCAAATTCTATGCTACAGATTCATTTCTATTCATCTTCAAAGTGCAAATCTGGTGAGAATGGTTCCTGAATGGTTCCTGCATAGTTCCTAAATGGTTTCTTTTGGCCATCGGGCCAAGTTGTATTTTATTATTTATAGCGTGTTGCTTTACTTGAGAATAACTTCCATCATTTAAAGTTTTTGGATAAAAACTGGCTACGAGTTGAGAGGAGTAGCACGGAAAATCTTTTTTTACTGTAAGAAAGTCGACTTTGATAATTTTTTAGCAAATTATTAATGAATTTAAAATGTATTACCAGTTGGAGTCCACTGCTGTTACGCCTAAACTATTACAACAGTAAGGATGAAGAGGAATAAAATATTCAGCTCTGAGGGATTTTGTGCTACACTTTATCATCAGGATCAGCCAATCATGATTCGAGTTGTATGGTTTTTTTTCATGACATTGGTCTTAAAAGTCTTAAGCAACATATTTACTTTTAACCGAGGAACCAGACTCAAGAGAGAACCCATCCCCATCTGGGTGACACCACATGTTATTGTTAATTACAACATAATGTATATCAAACATTTGAGCCACCTCTGCCCCCACAGGTGTAACCAAACCGGGGGAAGTGGTAGCACAGTGGTTAAGGAGCTGGATCGCTAATGGGAAGATCTAAGTTGGATTCCCAGCACCACCAAACCGCCTCCGTTGGGCCCCTGAGCAAGGCTCCTAACCCCAATTGCTCAGTTGTATAAAAGAGATAATTGTAAGTCGCTCTGGATAAGGACGTCCGCTAAATGCTGTAAAATGTATAGTAATAAACTTGCCTGTGGTTATTAGAGATGAGAAATCTGAATCAATTTAGGTATTTGAATCAATTTTTAACACTCACTGAGTGGATCCGAGTCTCTCGAGTCCTTTGAGTTAGTAGAGTCAGTAGGGATTCTAACTGCCTTTACCATAGAGGGCATTCAACGAATCCATAGAATCCCAAATTCCTTTTCATCATGAATCTCTCTCTATCTCACGCACACACACACACACACACACACTGACTCTCTCGAATCGGCTTTGCGTCCGACAGATGAATTCCACAATTCTGATGAATCAAATGAATCAGCACCCGCAATTTTGAGTCTCTGATGTTTCTGACTATGCAGGAAGTTTCATAAACAACTCACTTTTTCCTACAGTTAATAGCAAAAACTGCTTAGAACAACTGAAGGGTTTATTTTTATTATGAAGATAAGGATTCAAATCCCAATTCCCATTCATATAAGAGATTAGGATATTTTGATTCAGATGAATCCGGAATCGCTTAACTCTAGTTTTTAGTGTGCACTGCTGCATGATGTAATTCTGGATCCTCTGGCATGACACAAGCAGATCATTAGCTTCAGTATGTGATTGAGAATGAAACATGACTGCCCGTACTTCACGAGTTGGAGCGTGTAAATGCGATCCTGCATGGTGTCACATGTCATCGCGGGATCCTTTTTCCTTTGATGTGCATTTCTGATGCTCAGTTTCATTATAAGGGAATTAACTATAATAAACTAAGCAGTAGAGACGGTTAGGCTTTCACAAAGGTCCAGCAGTGGCAGCTTGGCGGTTCTGGGATTTAAACTTCCACACCTCTAATTTTAACAGCAAAAACAATTCCAATGAATGAAAAAAAGATTTTTCTTTGAAAATACTATGTCTATCACCCACTGGTGCATTCATTACCTTAAAATAGCTTATCTGTTTCTATTATTAGCAATAAAATGGCACAAGACTGTTGGGAAAAAAAGACGACTCCATATGTTGGACCCAAACTTAATTTAGCTTCCATAATGAAAAACTAACTTAGGCTGTGGTCTATCAGGTCCTGGAGATATTTCGAAAAGGTCCATAATTCCAGCACACCTGCTCCAAGTCTGAAGGGAACTGCAAATGACATGTGTGAGAACTCAAAACCTCAACACAGTTCTGGGTAATAATAATGGCCAAATTTTTACTTGGAAAAAAGTAGCATCTGATACTGTTTGATGGCAGAATGGACCCAAAAAGCTGAGGCTACAGTGGACAAGGAACATCTAATCATCAGTGAGAAGGAAAAAAATGCTATAGGGCAGTAAAGAGAAATAAACTCAAGCTCACTCCGAAAAGCAAAGAAAAAAAGCAATTATAAATCAAAACTACTGAAAACTTACTTTCTCCCAAGACAATTATACACAAGTTATTTTTGGATGGAAGCGCAGCTCTGTAAAACCTGCAGGGGGGTTTGCAGCTTCCTGAGTAAATTAGCTCCTGTTTCTGAGCTGCACTAATCCACAACACGGAGCAAAAACTGCAGCCTTCGGGGGTGGGGGTGGTGGTGGGGGTAATAGCGTAAAGGTAAACGTCTGCTTTGGGTCTTCATAAATCATCAATGGGAATGAATAATGACAGTAAATAGAGGCAGAGAGGCGCAAAAGCCCTTAAGTGCAATTAAGCTTCAGTCTCCGGTGTGAGTTTAATTAATAACGGAGAAGTATAAAAGCGTTCTCCTCAGACTCGCTGCTAGCGTCCAGCGGGGAACAACCCGCACTTAATCACTGATCCGGGGCCGCCGCTTACGTTTTTCTCTTCAGCCATAGTGATGTTGCTGAAACTGCAAATCAGTTTAAAAACTGTGCTTTATTTTATGCAGCGATGCACGGCTTAGCCTGGACTCAAAGCAACTGAAACATACATATACCTTATACCAGGGTCCACCAAACCCGGTCCTGGAGGGACGCTGTCCTGCAGAGTTTAGCTCACCTTCCCTTAACACATCGGCAACTAAGTTTCAAGTATACCCAGCAAAACCTTGATTAGCCAGTTTAAGCCCCCAGGCCTTCCTGGACAGATTTGACATGATATTACATTTACGTTTACAGAATTCAGCAGATGTCCTTATCCAGAGCGACTTACATTTATTTCTTTTACACATCTGAGCAATAAGGGGTTAAGGGCCTTGCTTAAAGGCCCAACGATAGCAAATTTCTGGTACTGAAAATCGAACCCTGATCTTTCAGTTAGCGGTCCAGCACCTTAACCACTGCACTACCACTTTCCCCGGTTTGGTTACCCCTGTGGAGGCAGTGGTGTCTCAAATGGTTAAGGTGCTTAGTTGTTGATTGGAAGACTGGGTTCAAGTCCCACCACCGCCAATTCCGCCACTGTTGGGTCCTTGAGCAAGACCCCTAACCCTTCCTGCTCCAGGGGTGCTAGATCATAGCTGACCCTGCGCTCCAACCCCATCCTTCCAAGATGGAATATGCCAGAAAAATAATGTCACTATATGTTGTACTGTGTATATTCATATATGTGACAAAAACAATTCTAATTTGTCTACACATGCTTCCTTTATTCTACTTTTTTAATCACACAAACACACACACACACACACACACACACACACACAAACAACCTTCCAAGTAACGGCATTTGGCAGGCGCCCTTTTCCAAAGGATGAAAGTTTCTCAGTAAAGTTACACTTTACGTTATCCACAGGCTGGAATATTAAGCGCACAGTCTCACACACCTGCAGTGAAAGTGCTTAATGATTCCAAGTGGCTTTTAAAAGAAAGATTAGTCATGTCATGCCATTTAGATGGTGCGTAGCGACTTCAATTAAACATAAATAAAGTGAGAATAAAAGGCTCTCGAGATACTCACGCTGCCAGCGATACGCTTTCTTAATGAGAACTAAATGGCTCCGGCTCACTATAGAGAAATGGCAATATAAATATTACGAGGGCTGAACTATGGATCATATTTAAAAACTGGATCACAGTTCTGGCTGCTCTAATACACCAGATAGCATTTCTGCTATGACCTCTAGTTCCAGCAGTGTGTGTGCAGTGCGGGTCAGTCAGTTCTTCTCTGCTGTTCTAAACACTATCAGAATCACTGACCTACATTTACAACCTAAATTCTAATATTTGTTGTATGAAATTGTATTAATTTATTTCCAATTAAATCTGATTAGACAAAAAATCTAATTCAAAAATAGATTAAGGCGAGTTTAGTCGACACACACTAGTGACATCAGATGGTTATAATTGGTTGATTGAAATGCTGATCCAGGATTAACAAATGATGTCAATATCCAGGATCACATCCTAATTGGCAAAATTGTGTCCATTGTCCTTAGTGGTGGTGGGACCTGGCAAGCAGTACATTTGTCCATACGTTCTAAGTTCCTGTGTAAATTTGTACAATGAGCACATTAATGTAAAACTTTAATCTGGATCGAGTCCTATAAATACAGCAGTGCTGCTGTGCTAAACCTTCTGACTCATTAAAAAATCGGTTCCAGGTATTTTAATTGTCGCCCAAAAATTTTTTAACAGGAATATACAAATTCGGAATATATATTATATTTATGCATTTCTAATAAGCCTAAAAAAACCCTCTATGATAAAAGGATAAAACCTCCTGGGTACTCCTGTGTGATTAGACATCATTTTTCTTCATTATCCGTGTACTATGGTCAAAAAAATTAATTTCATTCTACAGGGTGTCCCATAAGTTTCCATAAATAGAAAAAATAAACATTTTTTTAATGAAAACTATTTTCCCAGATCCCCCAGATTTTACCTCACTGGATTTTTATCTTTGGGAGCATTTGAAGACCATGATGTATCAGGAAAAAACACAAAACATAAATCATCCCAAGGAACGTATCACTAACGCCATTACAAGCCGAACTCCAGCTGTGCTTATATGTGTTCTTCAGCAGTGGAGGACACGCATCCTAATGTGTTTTCAAAACAATAGTAGTCACGTAGAGCAGATTTCTTTTATTTTTCCTATTTATGGAAGCTTATGGGACACAACAATCTTCCAGTTAGCAGTCCAACATTGTAACCACTAAGTTACCACTTAAACAATCCCCTAGGACACAAGGTAGGTCAGTCTCAAGACTTTTTTCTGTCCTGGCACCAAGATGGTGGAATGAACTTCCCATCACTGTCAGAACAACAGAGTCACTCACTGTCTTTGAGACCCACCTCTTTCCTTAATACCCAGCATTCGACATTAAAAAACAGTATCTATGCTGCTATGCTGCGGTTTTTGTGGTTATAACACTTTGATTTGTGATCTAATGTACTAGTATTGATCTGTTCAATGATGTGACTCAAAGCACGTTTGCACATCGCTCTGGACGAGAACATCTGCTAAACGCTGTAAATGTATATAAAGGCAGTGGGGGAAGTGATGGCTTAGTCGTTAAGGTATTGAACTGCTAATTGTACAATTGTGGGTTCAACTTTCAGCACCAGCAAGCTGTCACCGCTGGACCTCTAAACAAGGCCCTTAACCACTTATACTGCTTAGTTGGATAAATGAAGATAGAAGTAAGTCACTCTGGATATCTCACTAATATCTCACTAAAGAGGGATGAGTCATTGTACAATGCGTTACAAAACCTAACCTATAAACTGCTATCAATTCTTCTGATTTAATATCTTTCGAAAATACTTCCGAAATATATATTATAATTTAAAAAAATAAAGGTGATGATCTATTTACCCATCATTTTGCATTCGGAATGGCAATTAATAGCATTTTTTTTAATTGGCTGGCAGTGGGAAGCTCTCCTGTAGCCTATCATACTGTAGAAGTGTTGATAGAAGGGAATAGTACAGGTGACGGTTCGAATTCAAAGCTTCTATTTCCTTCTTAATACTTTCCCTGCTCACACTGTACTCCAGGACACAAAGATCGAGACCGGTCTTATTGTCTCCACTGTTCCATGATCTCAAAACCTTGCCCCTTTACTTTTGCCTTTCGTCCACCCGGCACATCTTTGATGAATTAATGAAGCATTAATTGGACATGTTTCGGGTGTCACTGTTCTGTTAGCTTTCAATCGAATCCAATCATCAAAATGTTACCAGACAAAGCTGCTTTAGACAATCAACACTGAATAAGGAAATTGTGTCAGTGTGTAGGTGTGCATGTGTGTTTGATGGCTACAGGGTTTTTCCTGGTTTGAATATGCTTTGCTATATGAAGAAATCACAAAGGGAACTTAAAACTTAAAATAATCACTTCCCCAAAACCAGTAGAAGAAGCAGTGAGTTAGCAAGGAATGCTATTAAAATAATAATGACAGCACTGCTGTGCGAAAGCATTAAAATGAATTTGATTTCCGAGGGACTTGCTGTTTGATTTAGGAATAAGTTTAAGGCTTGAGGAGGCTTACTTGACCAGTGAGGCAGAAAATTGGAAACTTTAAGCTACAGTAGGTCATTAACACTGTCAAATATGAAACAAAACCATCGGTCCATATCTGCCGGATAAGTCTTCAATATAAAAACTGATTTTAATTCAGTGAACCTGAAAAAGTACACTCCTTCTTATTGGTGGCTTGTGTAGCTGATAAACTGACCATCTTCCTGATTGAATTCAGTGCTAAAAGTGCTTTTGACCATGCTTGACTATGGTATGTGGATACTGAAGATGCTTGACTATGATTTTTAAGATGCTGAAGATGCTTGACGATAGTATGGGGATACTGAAGATGCCTGACTATGATATAGGGATACCAAAGATGCTTGACAATAGTATGGGGATACTGAAGATGCTTGACCATGATATAGGGATACCGAAGATGCTTGACTATGGTATGGGAATACTGAAGATGCTTGACCATGATATAGGGATACCGAAGATGCTCGACTATGGCATGGGAATACTGAAGATGTTTGACGATGGTATGGGGATACTAAAGATGCTTGGCGATGGTGTGGGGATACTGAAGATGCTTGACCATGGTATGGGAATACTGAAGATGCTTGACCATGATATAAGGATACCAAAGATGCTTGACCATGGTATGGGTATACTGAAGATGGTTGACTTTGGTATGGGGATACTGAAGATGCTGGACTATGGTATGGGAATACTGAAGATGCTTGACCATGGTATGGGGAACCTGAAGATGCTTGACCTTGGTATGGGGATACTGCAGGTGCCTGATTGCGGGCTAAGTGCAGATGCCTGACCATGATACAAGCAAGCTGTGCTTAACAATGATGCAGATTTAGCTCAGATGCTTTGAAACATAAATACTACAGGTTTTTGACTATGATCAGGAGCTTGACCATTATATAAGTAAACTACAGGTACTCGACCATAATACTGATTATGAACCCAATACAGGAAAAGATAATTATTCATGTTACAGATACAATTGCTATGCTGCAGGGATTTGACCAGTGCACCAATGCATGAACTGAATTACCCAACCAATGTACAGACACCTTAATTCTTATAGGATATACAGTAGAGGATAAAGTGAAAAACAGAAAATAAGTAAAATAAGTTGATGTTTAGTCTCAGCATATGAATTCAATGGTGGCTGTTTAAATGCATGAAGCTCTGAGGCTCAATTGATACAATTAAACATTGCTAATAGAAAATGTTGGCCCAAAGAGAGGCGACGTGACTAAACTACAATTAGTCTGAGTATATACACTGAACCAAGATCTTCTGTAATTGTCTATACTCCTTTCATACCATAACCACAAGACAGGGAAATCATAATGTCCAAAGAATGCAGTATATTTTATACCATGAACATATTCATCTATTTTATATATTTTTTAGACACTTCAATTCAGTAAAACTCAATAACAATACCCACATTACCTCCCATATTAACAATACCCACAAACCCTAGGCGCAAATTGTTAACTAAGGATGGAAAATATATGCAACAGCTTGTTGACTGTGCAATAAGAATAAGCAAAAGGGCCGTCCAATCGAGATCAGCAATGCATCGTTTTCCAGAGCAGTAGCTGAGAAGGCATGCCACTGCGCTTGGTTCATTGCTTTTCCTGCTGGTTTTGGCAGGATCGGGTGAGCCGGGCAGAAAGATGGGAACTGTCTAACTAATTAAACATCTCCTCTGACAGAGAGAGAAGGAGGGCAAGCAGGGAGCGAAGGAGGGTGATGGCAGCAGACGGAAATCAGTAATTGAATCACAGAGTGGGAATACAATCAACCGAACGAATATCAATAAGACAACGACTAGGGGTGGCAAGAATATCAATAGAGCCCTAGGGCAAGGCAAGCTGTACCACATGCAAGCAGCTGTTCAAGATGAGAGAGAAGAATCAGAGAGAGAGAGAGCGAGAGAGAGAGAGAGAGAGAGAGAGAGAGAAAAGAGACTACAATGCCAAGCAAAGAAGAGCTTATTTTTCTAATCAAAGCATGAACACCCTTTTCAATACTGCCATGGAAACTGCACATAAGTCGCTGAGGTTCTGTTGCTGCCAACTTACAAAAAAGTAAACACCAATTACTTTCTGCAACAATGACTAGCTTGAGGATGGTCGTCTGACAAAACTCTTCCAAAGCCAGAAGAATATAATGTGCAAAATTTTAGGGTCAGCTCCAATACTCTTTTGTTTTACACTCACCATGTTAAATTCTAAGCTGCACCTAACAGGAAAGGTAACTTTTTTATCATACATTTATCTTCAGTAACCTTGATAGGGGTTTGGCGGATCAAAGGCCAGTCCAGTGCAGGACATCACACCGACACGTTCACGCCACATCTGTGGGCTGATTAATGTATCCCGTACACCTCCAGCATGTTTTTGGAAAGTCGCAGGAAACCAGTAAAAGCAAACCCACAGGAACGCAGGAAGAACATGTCAAACTAGAAGAAAAGTCATCAATCCAACCTCCAGGAAACTTGGTGCTGTAAAGCACTGGTGTTACCCACGATAATTTAAATTCTTTCCAATACCCCACTTTATTGCAAAATTCTGCCCGTTGACATATTATTAATGCAGCACATTAATAATATGGAAGCATGGAAGAGGTTATCGTTCAGAAAAAAACCATTTAAAGCAAAACATGAAACATTCCCGGAGTATTTGTATGCAGCGAATGTGCCAAATGTGTCCTTCTGTGACAAACAACACACACGTCCTTGAAAATGTGCCTGTTTTTAACAGACTGAAATAGATTTTTGGAAAATGTTACAAACTGGACTGAGTTCTTGGGACAGGTGGGAGGGCTTACGAGTGTAATAGTTTCTCCAAACAGAACAGGTGTGTCAGGACTGAAATAAACTCCATCTGTTCTGTAGAAAACATCAATGGGAAAAAGAAATCGATAAGAAAAGTATGAGTGTTTTTGTTAGATCGACGGAACTTTGGGAAACCAGACACTCGCAGGAATAAACAGAGATGAGTTTCAAAGAAAAGGAAAAAAAAAAAATCTCTTTCTATCTGCTAAATCGTCTAAAGAATTGTCATGGTTGAGAAGCGTGGTAAATAAAGTTAGCGAGCCTTACAAAGACAAAGCCTGAAGTTGTTCTGTGCATAAGAGGGCAGTGTGATTGACAGGGTTTGAGAACTCACCTCTTCTTCTCTGCTTCATACCGGTTAAGCAGCTTCTGAAGGCCCCCATTCTTGAAGCCCTGGAAGTGAGCGGCTGGAGCTCCGACTGTGATCACATCGTAGAAGGAATCTGGCAGAACAAAATAACACCGGTATCAGCATGCAGCTAGTCGTGCCTTTCTGCTTGCACAGTCCACTGGCACTGGATTTCAAAGAGGGATTATTCTTTTGAGACGACGAAATTTCTACCCAAATATCTTTTCATATCCAGTGATAACAGTCAAACTTTGCAGGCGGTTTTGTTCCAGGTTTTGGGCTAATGTTCAGCGAATAATAGCGATGACAGACCGTCGGTCCGTAATGAACTCTCTCTTGTCTTTGCTAACTGAAACTGCCGATTGTCTTTGAGCACACAGAGTTCATTCAATGTGAACTGTAATCTTTCCATGAATTGCCTAGCTAATTGTGTGGGTAGTTCGGTATTTGGGTAATTAATCCTATTTTTCGTGCTCACCCAGACTGAAATCAAATCACAGATGGTATTTTATACTTTTCTGTGTGCTGCTGGAACATTTATCATATTTATTTGGTATAAAATAATGAAAGGACAGTTTGCTTTCCGAATAGAAGCAGCAGAAAAAGGAAGCTAATAATAAAAGTTTTACTAATATACATTTGCCATTTCTGATGCAGATTTTAATATTCACTACATTTGTGTAAACAAATTACAATAATTAGATGATGGTCTGTTTTATATTTTCAGTAAAATAGTTTTTTTGTCCTTACTGGATCTACATATTGAAATAGATGTAATCTTACATTTTAATCTCCACCATTTCGCAGACACCCACATATATTTTATTGAATGAATGAATGAATGAATAAAAGAACAAATTAATGTCCTTGAAATATGTACAACAGAATTAAACAGTGCCATCCAATCAGGGCATCATATTATAGAACTAAAAAAACCAGCAAAAATATACACATGAAATAAAATGATGAATAAAAATAAAAACACAACTATACATACAGTCATCCTTTAAATTGCACATTTCTTTGTATTAACTAGCAGCATGTTATGTTTTAGTGCTATTAAATGTAGTTATTGCTGTGAAATATAATATTCTGAGTCCATTTGTCCTTGATTTAATACATTTACAGCATTTGGCTGACGTTCTTATCCAGAGCGACTTACATTCATCCCTTTTTTATATAGCCGAGCAATTAGGCCATGCTTAGGGACCCACAGTGGTGGCTTGGTAGTGCTGGGAACCACTGAGCCACCATTTCCCTCGACAACCACATAGCACCACAACGTCATTCAATCAAAAACGATTTTAATGGAATTTTACAAGAGTCTGTTGCAAGACAGGGGGAAGTGGTGGCTAATGTTTAAGGCATTGGACTACCACCCCGAAGATTGTGGGTTCGATTCCCAGCTCTACCAAGCTACCACCACTGGGCCCCTGAGCAAGGCCCTTAACCCCTAATTGCTCAGTTGTATAACTGAGATAAATGTAAGTCGCTCTGGATAATAATCATCTGCCAAATGCTGTAAATGTAAGGATATAGTACACACCTTTTACCTTAAAAATCCATTTCCTGTTTCCATTCCCAGCACCTTGTGCTGTTAGAATATCACACTGTTAATGCTCAACAAGACCTTAACTTATGCTGGTAACATGACCTCCCTTCTCCTTTCTGTGGTGTAAACAGTATGTGATGGTTGTTATTAAAGTCTGAAAAAGCCACGGTTCGAATTTTTTTTTACTATCTTACTGACTCACACCAGCACAACACACTTGATAGTTAGGACAACCGTCAGCATATTGATATTTAGAGCAAAGTTGGCTGAGATACATGGTGTTGTGATGATAAGATACCAAAGTAATTTGTCATGATAAGCTGTAATTTGATCACTACAGACTGGTTGGTACAGCTGAGGTCCTGCATTTCGTTATTTAGTTTAATTCCACTGAGAAAAATCAACAGCCAAATGTCCACAATACCAATTTCACGTTAATCACTGACACTGATGTGAACTGGCTGCTTTGACTCGCCAAAATAAATTCATGTTACTTCAAATAAGCAAAAGAAAACGTGTTAGTTAAAGACTTAGCAAGGTGTTGGATCACTGCAAGCCTCCAGCAGAGCTTCATTGCACCTTTAAATCAATTCTACTTGTCTCTAAAATAGTATATGATCAATGAACATCATCCTTCTAAAAGATTTACCCTCAACCGGGGTCTTTATCATGGTGGGGGAGAGCGCTGACTGACACATTGCACTAAAATCTCTCATTTGTCTTCTATACCTGCTTATTCCCTAATTCATAGGGATCTGCTGGAGTCTATCCCAGCCGTCTTTGAAAGGGCAAAAGGCAGGAGGGGGACACCCTGAACAGGACGCCAATTCATCACAGGGCCACACACACACTCACGCCTATGGGCAATTTAGAATCACCAATCAATCTAACATACATGTTTTTGGAATGTGGAAGGAAGCCGGAGAACCTGGAGTAAACACACACAAGCACGAGAAGAACATGCAAACTCCACACAGAAAGGCCGCTGCCCAGGAATTGAACCTGTGACCTTCTTGCTGTGAAGCAATGGTGCTAAACACTTAGCCACCGTGCTAAACTCCAGTTGAGTTCAGATCTGGTAAATGTTCTAAGTTCTAAGAATTCCTATACTTGTCAAATGAATGAGTCGGTCTTAAAGCCCTGTGGATGTGGGTGGATTCCAATAGGAAAAGACCACACCAATCAGACTAGAAAGGGTTCATTATTAGTAATGATGTTTTATTCCGAAGGAACATATGCAGGTAAACTATGTCAGGGAGATAAGTAAATACCCCTGGTGAATTAAAGTGACTGTGGGGCTTAGTTGTGCATTTAATCTTATATTGTTCGATGTTAGTAAGGCAAGCAAGGTTAGGTCAAGCTCGGTGGTTACCACCGCTGACTGCTAATCAGATGGCTGTGAGTTCAAATTCCAGACAAATACAATTCCTTTTATACTTTTCAGCTGTATAATTAAAATAATTGTAAGTCATCTGCATATCACACTAACTAAAAAATGTACTAATGTGTTCCCTAGAAAGTTAATAGAGAAATCACTTTAGTCACTTCTCTTTTGTGACTAATTCACAACCCCTCCGACGGAGACACATAGACGTTCTCAGTTTCCATGTAAACTGTATTTTCTTATACATTCCAACTTTCATGACAATTTATACTAATGTACATTTAGTACACTTGAAATGAACCAATGGTTATGTTTGTTCACTCATGTATTTAAAATGAACCAATGGTTATGTTTGTTCCACTCATGTATTTAAATGATTTTACTGTTTATAGAATTTAGACTTTTTCCCAATTCCACTTGCCATGACCATATTTGGATCTCCTGTTAGCCATGCTGATTTGGGTGATTAGGTTGGGTGATAGCACGTTCAGCTTTTTTTTTAATGAGTGTAATGTAATTTTTATTTTATTTTGTTTTGTATCTATATCTATCTATCTATCTCTATCTATCTATCTATCTATATATCTATATATATATATATATATATATATATATATCTATATATATATATATATTTAGAGAGAGAGAGAGAGAGAGAGAGAGAGAGAAAGAAAATGTCAGGCATGGCTAGCACATGCTCTTTTTTATGCTACAGAAGTCCTCAAGCTGCTGGTTTTTTTATATAGACACAATAAACTAAGAAAAGAAGTCAAGACTTTCTGTGTGAAGAGAATCATTTTAAAACACAACACCACACAACGCAGATAACACACCGCTACATGAGGACAATACGACACTTTATAAAAGCACACCTGATTTTGTATTCCCTTAAAAAGTCTGTTTGTTTATTATAGATATACTTCAGTGCTAAGGATTGTGTGGTTCCTTTCCAAGCTATGTTAGCCATATAGCAGCTCATGCTAACGGTGTGCTTTATGTAAGGTCATGTAATGAGCTAGACTGTGGACTGGACAGGAGGTTGGCTCTGGGAAATGTTTGACAGCAATTAATGAGCAGTCTCTCCGCAGGCCTGGTACCCCGCTGTGCCACTCTCGCCCAAACCGCGCTTCTCTGCTACATTCAGCCTTTACTAATGACAACATGGGCTCTGACTCTTAATGCCCACCGCTTGCCCACCCCCAAGATTCCTGCAACCTCCCTGAACACAGCTAATTTGTGGCTTTTCAATAGCTTAACGGTGCCATGAAATACACTGTGGCGTTAGGGGCATAAGTCACATACAGCCCAATTTGGAGCTGATTTGCTCCGATATTCCTGTCGAATGGAAATGAGGCCAACTCAGAAAACCGTCCCCCTCCCCTCTCTTTCTCTCTCTCTCTTTCTTTTCTCAGCAGGAACGGAATAGATTGCAGTCAGACAAGGCTAGAATTATTCATAGTGACCCAGAAATCCTGGATGGGTTAAATAAGATGAAATATATTGATGCTGTCTAAACGAGCTGAATGAAAGGTGTTACAGCGCAGTTTCCTGCTGCTCGTTAAGGCTTTGAATTGGAGCGAAAGCAATTTCAGGCGGCGAAACATCTCCTGTCTGTATAAAAGCAGTTTTTAAAAGAAAATGTAATTTATAGGTTTTAGAATGTGTGAGACATTAAAGGTTTGGAAAAATGCTGAATAGTAGAGAGAGACTGCAAAGATAGCAGGATTGTGTATTGAGTGTGAAACTGCTAAATTATAAGAACGTTACCGAACAAGAAGAAATAAAAAGAATGTGTTTATTTATTTTGCATTTTTTTCCCTGGCGTTTTATCCACTTTTCTTAAAATATATATAACACCAAAGACATTACAAAGCTTTTAATAACCTCTCCAAAATTCATTACATTAACATTCCTGGAAATTCTACCAGTATCTCCACCAAAGTTTGCACATTCTCCCCTTGATTCCAGGGTTTCCTTTAGGTAGTCTGGTTTTCTCTCCTATCCCAAAGACATCTAAAGTAATTTAGCATGTGTGCATATTTGCCTTTAAAAAAGCTTATTTTTTATAAATAATACCTCAGTTACTACAATAAGTGTACTTGTAAGTGTACACTACATTTTTCAAACTAAATTGCCAAATTTTTAGTAAACTTTTAAGTGGACTACATTTGTACTGCAACTGGACTGGGGACTATACTGTAATTTCACTTAAAACTCATACTTCCAATTTTTAGACACTTTTATAGATGTACACTTCAAAGTAAATCTATACAAAGACTGAAGAATAGAACAGAAGTTTGTATTGAACCCGGAGTAAACCCACACAAGCACAGGGAGAACATGCAAACTCCACACAGAAAGAATCAAACACAGGACCTTCTTGCTGTGAGCCTTAACCATTTGATCTAATGCTACCTAGATATTTTATACTATTTTATCATTTTTTAGTGGATTAAAATATACTTTGTGTTTTATTAGGGGTACCGAATAATATTTTAGTGATTAACTAGGTTTATTTTCTATTAAGTTTCTTTAAAAACACACCAAAATCGCATCACACCATGTCCAAAAGAAATACTGCAATGTGTTGGACTGCTTATTGGAAGATTAGGGTTCAATTCACTGCACCATCAAGTAAATGATACACGATGTATTGTAGTAACGTCTCTTGTCAACTAGTTTGTGCAAGTTCATGCTCAAATGACATGGGTTTTGGACAGCAATTTTAAGGAAGGGTGGGGCGTATGCTTTCCGTGCAATCAGGCTACAGTTAGCATATTCCAATATGTCCTATTGAATCTTTAAAAACACTTATGGCATTTGACAGATGTCCAACATTGACATACATTTATTTCTTTTTTTATACTGAGCAATTGGGGGTTAAGGACCTTGCTCAGTGGTCGAACCCAGATCTTTTACTTAGCAGCCCAACACCTTAACCACTTTGCTACAGTTTCCCATACCAACACTTATTATCACCATACTTATTTACAACAGTATGAAATAGAAATTATAAACTGACACTATAAAAAGAGTGACATTTACATTTCTGGATTAAGCAGACACTAATCCAGAGAGACTTACATTTGGGGCCTTGCTCAGAAACCCAACAGTGGCAGTTGGTTGAATTGAACCCATGATCATCTGATCAGCAGGCCCAAACCTTAAGCACTAAGCTACCACTTTGACAGTGCAGATCTGCATCAAGCAGTGTGAGTGAGTGAACCTGCACACACAGATCCTCATTACAGACTCATATTCCTGTCTGGCAGAATTAAAGTTCACCTGTTGGACCTCCACTGTTGATTTCTGTCTGCCTTCAGCATTGCCCCTGTTTCTATAATGAGTGTGGAGAAATCAGGTCTCTGGAACACTATTCGGATATGCTCTCTCACACACACACACTTACACACACGGCTAAATAATGTTATTCAGTAATTTAAACCTGAATTATAGTTCGGGTTATGGTTTCCCCAACCATGAGTTTATGTAAGTTTAAATTTCGCGAATAATAACATTTCTTGGAAATGTGTTTTTACAGTTTGAATGTGTTTGAGGGGATTTTTAATCATTAGATATAGACTAACTGGTGTGTTATTTGAGAGATGTATATCTTCACCCCTACAGCATCTCCTGGAATATCTTTACTACCCAACAGTTACACAATGACTAAATTACTGTTATAGCAATAAAAACAATAAGAATAAAAATTAGACTTATATAATTGTTCTGAGGAGCTTAACCTTGTCTGGATAAAGTCTAAAATGGAATAAATTAATTTTCTGTTTAGCATAATAATTCCACATGTGTATATATATATATATATATATATATATATATATATATATATATATATATATATATATACACTACTATATATATATATATATATATACACTATATATATATAAATAATATTAAATTAATTATTTTATGATTATAAAAATGATTATTCATGCATTTTTTTAAAAAAAGGTCACTTTTTTTCAATTGCGTAATGATTGAGTAATAGGAATGAAATTTGGACATATTACAGCCACTATTTGGATATTGACAGGTGACATACAACATCACAGCAGCACAAATTTAAATAATGTTAAACAAGTGAAATTTAACTACAAGGAACAATGATTTTCTTGGATACGACTAGTCGTCTCCCTCATGGTCTAGTATCCGTGCGGTGGAAGTAGGTCACTTTTAAAGTGCTTTAAAAAAAGGTTATGATCAATGAGCATATCTAAAGGGTGCGTTCACACTTTCAGGTCACTTCATTTGTTTATTTGTTCCAGACCAAAAAAGGAAAATGATGCATTTGGTCCTTTTTCCACTTAGCGTTCATACTGCCATTTTTGACAGTGAACCTAAAGGCATAATAATACATTCATAACCTGATTGGTCTGCTTTTGCGATGTATATTTTCATGACGTAACTTACCATCCAATGAGATGGCAGTACAGACGCACTCAAATGAATCAAATGCACTAAACAAGCAACGGCACCAGAGCTTTGTTTTAATCAAACCAAACATGACAAGTGTGAACACACCCTAAAAAAGTCTGAGAAAATTGTCCTTTATTCTATTGGAATTTCTGAAAATGAAGCTATGTTACAATGATTTTTAGTTTTACCTGTCTTCGTAGGACACATCACCCTCATGCGCTGTGTGTGCAGATTAATGGGAATGAACTCCAGGTATTTCTGCGCCTTGCTGCAGCTTGGCTTGAACGAAGGACCTGAGGACAGAAAAAAGGGCACACATTAACAGAGCATGTATAATCTATTCGATTTATTATAAAAAAGAACAGCATGGGGCAGTTGCCCTTGTAACCAGAGCCACTGGCAGAGTTTGGGCAACTCCCTCACCATCTGCTTCTCCTGAGTTATGGGGCCATTCGGTCCTGAGGACGAAACGCTGCCTTTTAGAAGATACCTTGATCGGTGGCCTTACTTTTTTTTATGGTTGTTATTGCTATTATTCACCACCATCTACTGATTAAAAAAGCCTAATTAAATTTAAAAGGATGCATTGAATATGAATTTAATGAACAGGTTCTAACCTGTGGGTTTTTTTATCTGTCCTGTTTAATCCGCAGCCAGTAAAAATAAAAGTGAAAAAAAAAAATAAAGAAGAAGAATCATTATTGACCTTCACCGGCTATGCTAATGTTCAGTCATAATGTTACGCTTTGGCAAGCTTAAGGATAAAGTAAAGAAATCTGATTATGGATGCATCAAATTAAGCGCCTGAAAAAAAAAATAAGCCTACATAAGGATCTGTTAATTTGTACTGTAATCCGGTAAGTAAAGGATTTCATGGATTAACTCAGCTTCCTTCTTTTTAACAAAACCATCCAATTAAAACCTTCTTGAAAAGATAACTCAAAGTCACACAGGGGGAACCGTGAATGGCTGTCACACATCATCGCCTCGGTACACGCTTTTTATATGCAAACATTCAACAAAGACGGCTTCACAACAAACACTAAGCTGTGAGGAAAATGTCGACTTCAGGTATTGAGGTATAGAAACCATATCTGTGAAACAGAAAACACATAAGCCGTCGATACACAGGATTTCACTCTCCGTAGACTCGCTGATCCTTTATAAACGCTGATCAATAAGGTGGAAATCCACGTTTTTTGAAGGCAGCACAGCGACGAAGAAGAACTCGATGAAGGATTAACTTGGTGGTTTTTACTCTTCACTCCTTCAACTGCCTTTTTCCAGGGGTCCAAAATTTTTTATTGTGTCCAGTGTTTAGCATTAAATTTTATTGGCCTTTTTTTTTGCCAGTCAGATGATGAGGCTTACCTGAACATCCCAGAATGCTTGATATAGGATTTTAGGAATCTGGCCCCTTTTTTTAAGTATTTTTGAACCACTTAATCATTTATGCTTTCTTACATGCCTGGTGTTTCCTCCTAACTATCTTTGTATTAGACTTATAGCAATAGAATAATTCATTTGTTAGTACTGAGTAAAAAAGTCAGATAAGTGGACTGGATTACCAGCATACTAGTGAAAAGGGTTTACCACCAAATTGTGTGTTAAATCTGGAGATTTACTATGTAGGTTTAAGATTTTAAAAAATTGATTTTACATTCCTTTTAGTTCTTCTTTTAGTTATGCTTTAGTTTAGTTTAGTTTAGCTGTCCTAGTTAGTCTAGTTAGTCCTTCATTAAGTACACAATCACTATATACACTGTAACTTTTCCTTTTTTTTCTCTCTTCCTCTCTTTCTCTCTCTCTCTCTCTCTCTCTCTCTCTCAAGCTACATATGCCACTATTGAGCTGCCAGTAATCCAGACCCCCTCTTCACTCCGGACCTGTCAAACCCTTCCTGTGTGACCCGCCGTCATATCACCATGGTGACTGAGAACGTTTTCACTTTGCCATGAAATCACCCAAATGATGATGGGTTCTCTGTTGAGTCTGGTTCCTTTCAAGGTTTTTTTCTATTCCGTCTCAGGAAGTTTTTACATTGCCATAAAAATAAAATTAAATTGAGTTTTATTACTACCCGTGTCAGTTACTGTAAGCCAGAGGTTTAGCTACAACTTTCCTCAACACACCTACCTGTAAGTTTCAAGTAAACCTAGTAAGATCTTGGTTAGTTGGTTCAGGTGTGTTTGATTAGGGTTGGAGCTAATCTCTGCAGGACACCCTGACACTTCAGGACCGAGTTTGGACCCCCCTGCTGTAAAGTTTTACAAGCGCAAAACTATTTGCATAATTCTAGAAGTTTTATTTGTTTGTATCTTCGGCACAAGGCTTGTGTTTTTGTAGATTAAAGGGCAGAAAGCGGATAAGTGAACCAATCAGCTGTAAAAATTCACTCTGATAAGTCTGATTTCCACTCCTGAGTTTTACCTGGCTGATACTGGAAAATACCTGAACTACCATTTTATTACCATTTCAAACATTTAGCAGAGTATTTTTCTCCTTCTGGTGAATTGTGTGCCTCCACCTAGTCATATCTTCTGCATCCTCTTCACACATACCCACTAACCTCATGTCCTCATTTATTATGTCCACATACAGTACCTCCTCTTTGGCCTTCCCTGTTGGTCTCCATTTCCAATATCCTTCTACCAATATTTTTACTATCCCTCCCCTGCACATGTCCAAATAATCTCAATATGTCCTTTCTGCCTTGTGTACTTGTTCCTAATGCTGTCCAAACTTGTCATTCCCCCAAAAAACTTCAGCACTGCCACCTCCATTTATACCTCACTGCCACTGCCTTTAAAACATACAACACAGCTGGTGTCACCACGCCCTTCTATAGAGTGTCTTACATTTATTTAGTTTGATATCCATCTGAGAAGTTGAGGATCAAGGAGCCTTGCACAGATGCCCAGCAGTGGCAGTTTGGTTGTGCTGCAGGGAATTGAACCCACAACCATTTAAAACCTAAACCACTGAGCTATTACTTCTTTTTCTTTTTGAAAACAGTTGTGCTTTCTTTCACATAGAGCCCGAACATCTATCGGTTAACCTGTATGTGTGAAGTGACTTTAGTGAAAGGAAGACTGCAGTAAAGAAGTCAGAGCACTGCAAACGAAAGAGCACTAACAGACTGAATGTGAGCTAACCCATGAGCACTGAGCTTTGATGCATACAAAAGTGTGTTAGACACCGAAACTACAGTGTGAGTCCCTATTAAGGCCAAAAGAAACTTAAAAGCCTCCGTCTGTGGTATAAGCTCTGCTGCAGAATCTCCTATTCTTCAAACTTGACCTCAGATAGAAAAACTGTAAAAAAAAAATTACACACTTAGAATTAAACTGTATAGGATGTCTTATAGCTTACACATTTATTTATACTGTGGATCATGTACTGTGGCTTTATTCTGAAAATAAAATACGCTACACAATATAACCATAATGTATAAAGTATCAAGCCTGACCTTGATTGTATGTAGACTTCCTGCAGTGAATAATTTAAACTGTTAGAATTTCCTTGTACATTCAAAAAATTACACAATCCAGGCTAATATGTAAACGTCTTCTTCTTCTTCATCTCCTTTCGGCTGTTCCCCTTTTAGGGGTCGCCACAGCGAACTTTTTCTACATCCTCTGTCTCTACCTAACCCTATTCTCCACATCCTCTGTCCCCACCTAACCCTATTCTCCACATCCTCTGTCTCCACCTAACCCTATTCTCTGCATCCTCTGTCTCCACCTAATCCTATTCTCTGCATCCTCTGTCTCCACCTAATCCTATTCTCTACATCCTCTGTCTCCACCTAATCCTATTCTCTACATCCTCTGTCTCCACCTATCCCTATTCTCTACATACTCTGTCTACACCTAACCCTATTCTCTACATCCTCTGTCTCCACCTAACCCTATTCTCTACATCCTCTGTCTCCACCTAACCCTATTTCTCTACATCTGTCTCTGTCTCCACCTATCTATCCTATCTCTACATCCTCTGTCTCCACCTAAACCTACAAATCTCTCTCTAACCTACTCCTCTGTCTCCATCTAACCCTATTCTCTACATCCTCTGTCTCCACCTAACCCTATTCTCTACATCCTCTGTCTCCACCTAACCCTATTCTCTACATCCTCTGTCTCCACCTAACCCTATTCTCTACATCCTCTGTCTCCACCTAACCCTATTCTCTACATCCTCTGTCTACACCTAACCCTATTTTCTACATCCTCTGTCTACATCACCTACACTAACCCTATTCTCTACATCATCTGTCTACACACCTAAACCTATTCTCTACATAATTCTGTCTAAACACCTAACCCTATTCTCTACATCCTCTGTCTCCACCTAACCCTATTCTCTACTATCATCCTCTGTCTCCACTTAATCCTATTCTCTACATCCTCTGTTTCCACCTAATCCTATTCTCTACATCCTCTGTCTCCACCTAACCCTATTCTCTACATCCTCTGTCTCCACCTAACCCTATTCTCTACATCCTCTGTCTCCACCTAACCCTATTCTCTACATCCTCTGTCTCCACCTAACCCTATTCTCTACATCCTCTGTCTCCCCTAACCCTATTCTCTACATCCTCTGTCTCCACCTCATCCTATTCTCTACATCCTCTGTCTACAACTAAACCCTTTCCCTACATTCTCTGTCTCCACCTAACCCTACCCTCATTCTCTACATCCTCTGTCTCCACCTAACCCTTTCTCTACATCCTCTGTCTCCACCTAACCCTATTCTCTACATCCTCTGTCTCCACCTAACCCAATTCTCCACATTCTCTTCACTCACACACACTAACTTCATGTCCTCGTTTATCGCATCCATATACCTCCTCTTTGGTCTTCCTTTTTGGTCTTCTGCCTGGTAGCTTTATTTCTAACATCCTCCTACCAATATATTCACTATCCCTCCTCTGTACATGTCCAGCTAATATGTAAATGTAAACCAAGCTAAATTAATGTGTCAATCATGTTTTCCGAGATATTTGTTTGACATACAAAAATTCGGATCCGATTAGCTTTTTTTTGGTGTTTTTTGCATCTGTAGCGAAATTTGGACAATTCAGAGCCACCGTATAAGCGAAAAGCCAAAATCCAGAATGGCAAAATTAATTCACTTTATTTCACTTTATGACAAACAAAGTGCAAAAAACAAAGATATGAAATAAAAAGACAGATTTTGGAAGCTAAGTATCAAATTGAGCCACTGATATCAAATAAAACATCAAATCTATCTTAGATAGACTATAGATCTTAGAATAACCCTGCATTGGGGATAATTTTGTGCTTGAAGACTCCATTTTGTATTATTTTGCAAATTTTTTCACAACAGATTTTTTAATATGCATCTGACTCAGCGTGCAAGGGTTTTTTGCATGACAAATTTTTATGAAACGGTCTCAGTGTGAAAAGACCACAATCTCAGTCCTAGAGGGTCTGGGTGTCCTGCAGACTTTAGCTCCAACTTGCCTTAACACTCCTACCTGTAAGTTTTAACTAAATCTAACAAGATGTTGATTAGTTGGTTTAGGTGTGCTTAATTAGGGTAGGAGCTAATCTCAGCAGGACACCCCAACCCTCCAGGACCGAGTCTTAAGTCTTTTTCAGTGATACTTGAGAGTGAGGATCAGGGTCTGGCTTAAGGGCCCAACAGTGGAAGATTGGTAGTTCTGAAATTTGATCTCACAACATTCCCTACAATAATTCGACATCTTAGTCAGCAAACTACTAGCACCAGTTTCGGTAATATAGCAGCAGAAGTCTGAATAACCTGTGCAATTAAACAACTACATGGTACATGGTACAAAAAAATGACTTTCCTCAAAGCCCTAGGCTCTCTACATTAATCTGGAGCTCCAGTTACTATATAATACACCAGTATCTCATCCAGCATGCATTTCTGCCTTACTACCAGTGTCTAGCTATAAATTCCAGATAGTCCACAACTTGAGCCAGAGTAAAGTCATAACTGAAGATAAATGAAGGTGTTCCAGTCATACAGTTAAGCAGAAACATAAATAATGTAATGTATATGCTACAGTCATCTATTAACTGCACTTATAAATCTAGAAATTTAATTGGGAATTTTATATGGATAAAATGGAAGACATTTCCTGCTTTCCACTCCTGACCCTGCTAAGTATCACTTCTGTATCATTTTCACCAAGTGCTTTCTTTGTTCATTTTTTTAGTCTAAAAGGTGTCAGAAGTCACAGCGCATTACAGCAACAGTGTACGAAGCAGTGAAGCTGCGGCATGGACAGAGTCTGATCTATGCCCTCTAATGATAGCACCTACATGGGGAACACAAGCATCAAAACTGGTGGCCTGGACAGCCTGGTACATGTCACTTACCTGGGAAGAGATGGCACCAAGATGCACTGAAGAAAAAGGGGCAAGCGGATAGAGGCAGCGGGGAAAGTAATAGTTTAGTGGTTAAGGTGTTGGAAGATTGTGGGTTTAATTCTTAGAACCACCAAGCTGCCACTGCTGGGCCCCTGAGAAAGGCTGTTAACTCAAAACTGCTCGGTTGAATAAAGAAATAATGTGAAAAAATTAAAAATCCTAACCCTAATTCTAAACCAAGGATGTCTGTTAGAAATGTAAATATACTTTAAATAATGCCCTGGGAATCCTTAGCTCCTGGTATTTACTGTTACACCTACCCCCTAACCAAACATTGTTGGAGACCAAGTACACTTCTTTACTAAAACAGTGTTCCTCAATACTGGTTATCTTTCAGCAGGATAAGAAACTCAAAAAAATGTTTAGGGAACATGACAAAGGTGTGGACTTTGTGTCCAAGGATGCTAAACCTCAGTCAACTCAGGCATAAGGTCGAATGGGCTGGACGAATAGATCTGCTCTGTGTATGGAGACCCAACCTCAAAACTTACAGGTCAATGTTTGACCATTTCTTGTCTGAGGGGTGACATGACGATGATGTAACAATGACGTGCCTTAAACCGACCCCATTTCTGCATGTCAGCCCACTTGTTCCTTTACGCACTAAACTAAATTGTGCACTACCAAAATTGAACACTACGTTAAAGACCCTAGGGTGTAATGTGGGTACTGGGACACGGCCTTGAACTGCATTACTTGTTTTTGTTCTTGGACATAATAACAGATGTTTTATACTGGTGCTACAACTGTAACCTCTGTAGCAGTGCTGCTATGTGCAAAAAACATACAGTCCTGCTCACAGAATCATCCTAACTCCCCCCTGTTGGTGCCCCGTCTATATATATTCTTTAAGTTATATATTGTATATATTATAATTTTTCTGGAATACCAGACAACTGTAAGTATATTAAAATATACTTGCTAAGAGATTCAAAGTAAGTTGCCTGAGGCCCCCATTCCATGTCAGATCTTCATGTCAGCAGTAAAAACAGCCCTGGCAGTGGTACTAACAGGAAAGTCTTGTCTTTGGGTGATCAGGCAGTGTTTATGCGGCACTGTGACATGGCCCATCTCTTTTTCCTTTCCTCTTGGGAAAGCTCACAGGCTAATGGAGCTGCCACGGTGGCATTAGCTTTATCATGCCCTCAATCTGTGAGGCCAGGTGCTTGTGGAGGCAGGAGAGGAAGAGGAAGGGGATCCTCACATACTCAGCTGCAGGGGTAAACACAGGTTCGTGGGCACAGAAACACCTGCATGCTCTCATTAGTGTAGCATTTTCGTTTCACCCCCCTGCTGCAGAACACACTGTTAAAACCTGAGCCTGACACAGATCACCTCAGCACAGCGTGTGTCTGCCACGCCGGTTCAGCCTCAGGAGTCCTTCATCAAACGGCTGGAAAAAATCTCCATGCATTTTCTCAGCATCTCTCCTGCCTGAGGGGTGGGAGGTTCACAGCGGCAGAGCCGTACAGTCAGCCGAAGGGCTTCAGCTCAACCCAAAGACAGAGCACACAACAATGATCAATGCATCTGGAGCTCAAGTTCTGCTCTGAGTGTGCTTAGATGAGATCTTCCAACAAATGTTGTCATTCTTCCAACAGTGTATGTAGGTCTGGGAGGAATGAAAGCTCTCCGCATAAGTGGTGGCAGCAAAGTGCACTAATAAAGCCTGTACAGAGGTAGCACTAGTAACGGCCGTGGGAATAAATTTAATCAGGGGGTGCTGAGGGGTGATGGTGCAGTACTGGGAGATTTAAAAAAAAAATTTAATCTGCCCAAAGCCTTCAGAATCAGTAGCGCTGGCCATGTAACTTAAACTATATTAGCAGTGGCTTATTGCTACTTGGTTTGAGGAATTGGTATTGAGGAAAGTTTGGTTAACCTGAAGATAACTAGCTTGTCTCAGCACAGAAAAGAGTTTATTTGCCACTTCCAGACCAGCGGCGCCGACCGGTAACACTGACTTACAGCCTTTAAATGTCTGATATATTTTATTGATATCTGTAATGTTTTTGTGATGTTATATTAATATTAAGATAAATATTGATTCTGAACTGTTCCAGATGTTGTATGTGGTACAGGTGTGGTTGTAGTGTAGAGGTTTGGAGTTTCTTACTTTAATAAAAATGTTTTTTATCCTTAATATGTGAAATGTCTCTCTGTCTGTAATTCCCCGCAGTGTTATATTGTGTGTTTGTTTAGTATTGATGTGTTTCTATAATTGTGATGTGAAAGTGGGGGTATTAAGAGGGGTATCAGTCGGGTAAATCCCACTTAAAGCTCAAGCACCAAATGCACCTCACGTCACTACACTCTGCTACGAGCCTGTTCACAAGGTATTTGATCTATGACGCCAACAGTGTAGCACATAGCTAAGACCTGAGCTAGCATAAATATGTCTTTTATTTGCCACTGTGTTGTGCGGCGATATTAAGTCTCAGCAGAAATGCATAAAAATTAATGTTAGTATTGATAATTAAACAGATACTCATATCCAATACTAGGTATTTATATGCTAAAATTCCACTCAAGGATAAGTCTCGCTTTGCAGTTATAATAACCTCCACTCCTCGGTGAGGGCTTTCTGACAGATATTTGAGTGGGGCTGTAGGGATTCATTTTCATGCAGCCACAAGATCATTAGTGAGGAAAGAGGTGATGTTGGATGAGATGATAAAGTGGGGAATTGGTAGCTCATTGGTGAAGACGTTAGACTACCGATTGAAAGGTTGTATTAATGAGATAAATGTAAGTGGCTCTGGAACACAGTGTGTCACATGTGCAAAAGAAAAGGTTCCGGTTCATTTATCCATTGCAGGAGTTTCTTTATGAGGTGCTTTATATAGTCTTCTTTAATTGGGCTCATCCAACCTTGGAAAGCAATTTATTTATAGAGATTGCTTTGTGCATGTTCATAAGGGATAGGGCTGAAACGATTAGACATGTTATCAACAACAATAAAATGTTTGCGTCGTATATTTTCTGTCATCTAGTAGATCAATGTTTGACCTAATGTAAGCGCTTGCAGTAGCGTCATTTAACCAGTGTGGCGCTGTGGCACATGATGGTAATTTAGTGCTGAAGAGAAAAAGACAGGTCACTTATGGGAATTTGTAAAGCCGAGCCAATAAAGTGCGTTGACATCTTTTTTTTATCATTTTTTCTTGGGGATGAAAATGAGTTTGAATATAAATTAAAAATGTGAATATGCACTGCACATTTTTTTAATAACAAAATAAACTCAACAAAAATGACAGGAAGAGAGAACAAACATTAAAAAAAGGATCTAATCAGAGTGTCAGGGAAGCTTTTAGTTAAAATTATAAATAGATTTTCTGCTATTGATCAGCTGAGACTGCTAATTGGAAGATTGGGCTTCAATTTCCAGAACCACCAATTTTCCACTGTTGGACCCCTGAGCAAGGCCCTTAACCCCCAATTGCTCAGTTGTACAAAAAGAGATAAATGTAAGTTGCTCTGGATAAGGGCTCTATATTGTGGTGCTACCTGAAATTAAGGCTTTTTATTAATGAATGCAAAAACATTTATATATATATATAATTAAGCAATTTATTAAATATTATAAATGAATTAATTAACTAATAAATTGTAAATAATAATTACGGCATTTGTCCAAAACGACTTACATTTATCTCTTTTATACAACTGAGCAATTAGTGGTTGAAGGCCTTACTTAGTAGCCCTGCAGTGGGAAATTGGTGATTCTGGAAATAAAGCCCCAATCTTCCAATTAGCTGTCCAATACCTTAACAATTAAGCTACCAGTTGAGGGCTAATTAATTGAGGGTTAAGGGCCTTGCTCAGACCCAGCAGTGGTGGCTTAGTGGAGCTGGATATCGAACCCACAATCTTCGGGTTGGTAGTCCAAGACCTTGACCATAAGCCACCATTTCCCTATTCACTTCCCACTTCACATATTAGTACTGGTAGAAGTATAACGGTCATTCCTGTCCAACAGAGGACAAGCAGCCAGAGGACGTCTTGCTTGCAAATTAGAAACCATTCCGAACTAATTAATTATGACAACAAGGCCAATGTAAAGTTCTGGAAGCAGATGAAGAACGCTGGAGTCAGGTCTCGTTCTCCGAGCAGAATAAAATGCTGCCCACGTTTCGATGCTATGGTTTCAGTGGTGAGGCAGAATTCTCTAAATACCAAACCTCCACTCTCCAGCAAAAGGTCACTCTGTG
>VCAZ01000006.1:688319-700819 GCA_005784505.1 Bagarius yarrelli | reverse complement strand
AAAGACAGACAGAGGGACAGACAGAGAGACAGACAGACAGACAGACAGATGAGGCTAATGCCAGTATGTGCATTGAGGATTATGTGTAAGTATTTACAGCGTGTAAAGTGTAAGTTCAGAAAAGAAAACTGCAAATATTCACACTGCCAATCGGATAGGATGTATTACAGAAATGACTTCAGCTAATAGTGTAGGCGGATAACGAGCTAAAGCTAGCGATAAGGATGCTACTCTGCTGCTTACTTAGCATTCTGGGTAATGTGGGAAAACCTGTTAAGTGAATTTTAACTATTATTATAAAAAAAAGAAACACTGATAAAGATCACATGCTTATTATAGTAGTCTAAGAGAGTCATTTAAGGTGGAAATTAGGGTAAAACTCACGAAAAGTCATTTAAGGTGGATTTTACTATCAGGGTAACAAAGAGTCTACGAAAGTCATTAAAGGTGAAATTTTACTACCAGTATGAGAGTCATTTACGGTGGATTTTACTATTAGGGTAAAACATGCAGAAAGAAATAAGAGATAAGAGTCTATGAGAGTCATTTAGGGTGGATTTTACTGTCGGGATACAAATTCACAGAAATAAAAAGAATGAAAGTCCTAAAACCGACAAAAGAAAGGAAAAGCATGAGATAGAAACTGTGTAGGAAAAAAGACAAATAATAGAAATACAAAGGTGTACGAGAAGGAGACGCAGGTTATTAGTGAAGGAGAGAGAGAAGTGTGGTTTAAAGTGCAATGGCCGGGGTGTGATAAACACACTCATCTGAATGATGCTGCATTACTGTGAACCGAATATAGAGGAAGCCTTGGCATGTCACGACCTTTATTTCATGGTGCATCATAGGAGCTGTTAGCTTTAATCACAGCAGCCTCGGTGCTCAGGGTCAACAGCACTGCACTGCCACGGGATTCATCATTAACGCAGGAGCCTCCACTGCAGCACGCAAACAAGAATATTCTCTCTTTTTTTTCTGTTTCAGAGAGCAAAAGCCGACCTGCAAAAAGCCAACATGGTTCATTCTGACATCGACAAGTAGCTTCATTTCAATCTAACCTTTTATACAGACTAACAGAAAGACAAGAGAGAGCAAAATACAGAAAGAGAGAGAGAGAGAGAGAGAGAGAGAGAGAAACAAAAAGCGAGAAAGAGAAGAGAGAGAGAGAATATAAAAAGATAGACATACTTAAACATTCAGACAAAAAAGGAAGTGTGTGTAAAAAAGAAACAAAGAAAGAGAGACAGGTAAACGGGAATAAAGCATAAAAAAGTAGAAAAGCAACAGATATAGATAGATAGATAGAGAGAGAGAGAGAGAGAGAGAGAGAGAGAGAGAGAGAGCACAAAGAGATATAGATAAACACAAAACAGAAACACAAAAAGTAAGAGAAATAAAAAGAGACAGATAAATGGGAAAAGAGGTGGAAAACGAGGAAAAGAGAGACAGACAGGCAGCAAAAGAGAGCTAGAGGGGGACAGAGAGAGAGAGAAAAAGAGAGAGAGAGAGAGAAAAAGCACACATAAAGCCCTAAACTGCCGTGAGACTGACAGCCCCGCCCCAGTCTGACCCCAACAAATCACCCCAGAACATTCAGACCCACACCATCAGACTTGAACCCATTATAGCTAAAGAAAAAGGAAAATATTTATATTAATGGACAGAATTAACCGAATCCCAATCCAAACTCCGAACCTATCGGGCTCTGAACAGACAATACACTGGTGCCCCCTACCTGACCACAGTCTCCAACCCGACCCTGAGGAGAACTCTGACCAAGTACAGACTACATGAACACAGACTGGCTGTAGAGGAAAGGCGACACAGACAGACCTGGCGACACAGACAGACCTGGCGTCCCAGAGAGGACAGACTGTGCTGTCACTGTGAACTCGGGGCAGTAGAGACAGTGCTGCATTTCCTCACACACTGCACCAAAAACACACACATTCTGCAACAATACTTTCAATCTATAGGAGAACTTATAACCGAGTTTTAGTGCTGGGGGGACACTGAAAAACTGCCCCTGCTGCTGGGAGAAAAAGAACAAAGAAACCCCCAAATCCACAATAATAAAATCCAGTTCGTTAGTCAGAGTTTATCATTATTTTATCTGTAATGTTGATTGTTAATGTTAAATGTTTCTTGTTAATTTGTTACTTTTTTTATTTAAACCTATTTATTTAGTCTCTTTGGTAACAATGTAACTGTAACAGTCACGTTAATGACTGGTGACCTGTCCAGGGTGTCCCCGTCCTGCCCTTTACCCTTTCAGAGATGGACTCCAGAAGATCCCTGTGACCCCGAATTAGGAAATAAGCAGATATAGAAGAAGAAAAAGAAGATGAATTGAATTGAACTGAATTAAATTAAGAAAAAGAGAGCACACAAAGAGTTAGACATATAAACATATTAAGACATATGAAGTAAGACAGAGATGGAAAGACAGAGAGAGAGAAAAAGAGATAAAGAGAATGAGAGCGAAAGAGAGAGAGAAAAAGAGAGCGAGAGACTGGAGGTGGACACACTGAAATTGTCCTTTGTGAGATAGAGGTTGTTTTAAAGTTTTATTTTTTATTTTTTATAATAACTATCTTCCCTAATGGAACTGGAGCTCTGTCCCATCATGCTCCGTTGTCATGCTGCAGAATTACTGCACTAATAGTGTGTTAGCGTCGTTACTGGGCTGTGATTATGACCCACTGAAACACTATCAAAGACACCGAAGGTTTTCTCATCACTTCTTCATTAATCCATTTCAATTGATTTTTTTTTCTAAGGCGACACCAGAAACAAGACACGACTCTAATGAAACCATTATCTTCGAAAATACAGAGAGAATCATCTTATAACACACACACACACACGCACACACACGCACACACACTCAGAGTGGAGATTAGAGTGTGTGGGTGGACATGGCACGTCACTGTCGACATCAACAAAAGAGTAGACAGGATTGTGGTGTGCGCGCTGACACCCACTGAAGCAGGGGAGGAGAAAAAAATGCTAAAAAAAGGAGACGGGGAAAAAGGCAGAACCTTTTAAAACAACAACAACAACAAGAACAACAAGAACAACAAGAACACAACCTAACAGACAATTTATTAATGTTTATCTTCTGAACAGCTGCTTTACTATTAATCATCTCAAAAAACAACATTAACTTATCCTGGTTTTCAGAAAAATTGTTGCTTAGTGGTTAAAGTGTTGGATTTCTGACTCGAAGATTGTGGGTTTAATTCCCAGCACCACTGCTGGGCCCCTGAGTAAGGTAAATGTAATGCCGGATTTTAGCCCAAATTTTATTTTTGCCCTTTGGCTGCGAGTCACCACCCTATTTTACTATTTGCAGCGCAGTTCCGTATTTGCAACGTATTTTTGTAATTGCAGCAGGTTTCCATATTTGCAGCGCATTTTTGTATTTGCAGCCTGTTTTAATATTTGCAGCTGTATTCCATATTTGCAGCGTGTTTCTGTATTTGCAGCGCATTTTAGTATTTGCAACGCATTTTCGTGATTGCAGCAGGTTTCCGTATTTGCAGCAGGTTTCCATATTTGCAGCGCGTTTCCGTATTTGCAGCGCAGTTCTGTATTTGCAGCCCACTTTATTATTTGCAGCGCATTTCCATATTTGCAGCGTGTTTTTGCATTTGCAGAGCGTTTCCATATTTGCAGCGCATTTCCGTAGTTGCAGCACATGTCAGTATTTCCAGTGCATTTTTGTATTTGCAGCATGTTTTAGTATGCACTGCGCATTTCTGTATTTGCACCATATTTCTACATTTGCAGTGCGTTTCCGTATTTTGCAGCAGGTTTCAGTTTTTGCAGCAGGTTTCATTATTTGCAGCAGGTTTCAGTTTTTGCAGCAGGTTTCCATATTTGCAGCGTGTTTCAGTTTTTGCAGCGTGTTACCGTATTTGCAGCGTGTTACCGTATTTGCAGCGTTACCGTATTTGTTTTGTGTTTGTGCTGTCAAACTGATAAAGCTGTTTTTTGTTGGTGTTTTTTTTTTACTTGTATGTGTGTTTTTTTCATTCCAGGAATGTAAATGTACATCATTTTTGAAATTATTTCATTGAAATTACTTTTTATTTTTTTGAGATTCTGGGCGGCTTTAAGCTCACACACAGACACAGTTAATGCATTACTAAGCATTATTTTACACTCAGTAAATCAGTTATTTGGCAGCAATGGACAAAATCTAAGGGAGACGCGGTACAGACATTAAAGAGTGGAACCTGAGAACAAACCACTGATTGGGGATTCAGGAGACAAGACACAGGCCAGAGACGGAGGAGACTATTAAACACATGGGAGCTGTTGCCTAGCAAAGGGTCAGCCATGGGAGATGTGGTCGAAGAATGTGTGTCTGTGTGTGTGTGTGTGTGTGTGTGTGTGTGCGTGTGGGTACGTGCATTTGTTAATGATCCAGCATTTAAAGACGGCAAAGTGCATGCTCCTCCGCCAATACAGATTAGTCTTCAGAGCTGTGTGTGTGTGTGTGTGTGTGTGTGTGTAATTTACCAGATTATTCCACACTCTAAAACACATTATTAAAGGTGCACACTGCAGGTCAAAGTTGATTGTGTGTGCACATGTGTGTGTGTGTGTGTGTGTGTGTGTTAATGAGGCAGCTTTTAAAGAAAGCAAAGTGCATGCTCCTTAGCCAATACCGATTAGTCTTGAGAGTTGTGTGTCTGTATGTGTGTGTGTGTGTAATTTACCAGATTTTTTCAAACTCTGTAACACATTATTAAAATAAATTTGGTCCACAAACACACTGCAGGTCATAGGTGATTGTGTGTGTGTGTGTGTGTTAATAATCCATCGTTTTTTTAGCCAATACAGTTTAGTTTTATGTGTATGCGTATATTTGTGTGTGTGTGTGTGTGTATATTTGTGTGTGATTTATACTTAAATCCGACAGGTTATAATTTTCCTGAACCTGAAAAACTTCTGCCACCCCCTAAAAAACGAATATGCGTCTCAGAACAGGACATTTGCTCAATCAGAACCTCTTATCTTGTTTATAAAATGACGTTAGACATTAATTCAGGAGGGGGACACCCTGGACAGGTCGCCAGTCCATTACAGGGCCACACACACACTCACTCCTATAGGCAATTTAAAAACACCAATCAATCTAACATACATGTTTTTGGACTGTGGGAGGAAACCGGAGAACCCGAAGTAAAACACACACAAGAACCCACAGGGAGAACATGTAAACTCCACACAGAAAGACCCCTGCAGGGGAATTAAACTTCTTGCTGTGAGGAAACAGTGCTGACCACTAAGCCATCGTGCTGCCCCTGGTGTCTTAATAGTATTGCATTAATAATGTAGCATTTTTTTACAACCCATGATACATTAGTTGTTTGCAGTTCTTATCCAAATCATCTCTCCGATCATTATACAGAAGACCAAACCTCTGTTGTTTATTGGCAGGAGAAGCGAGCGCTATCTACCCTCTTTTACATATTCAAACTCAAAGAAGCCTACAGTACGATTGGCTAATTAAGTGTCAGTTCGATCAACAATAAAAACAGATGGAAAGATTATGCTATTCTTCCTACTCAGACCTTCTTTTGAGTATTTTATTGCCTTGACATGTCAAAGAGAATATTTATATTATGATTTAAAAGTTTCTAGACCTATAATAATTTAAAAGCCAGTTTTTAGATCTGTACTTTTAAGGCTTTCTGTTTGAAACTATTCGGGCCTGTGAACGCAGCCGCCAGCCTGATGAATAATTGGTCAGAGCTGCTCTTTTTCATTAAGAGGAAAGTGTGTAGCATCTGAGAAAGAAGATCGGACTTGAAAATACGCTATCATGATGTCATACCACCCCCACCTTCGCGCAGGTAGTATTGTTTAGGTCAGGGGTGGGCAAACTCAGTCCTGGAGGGTCGGTGGTGTCCTGCGGGTTTTAGCTCCTCCAACTTGCCTCAAAACACTTATTTGTAAGTTTCAAGTAAACCTAGCAAGATCTTGATTAGTTGGTTTAAGTGTGTTGTTTGATTAGGGTTGGAACTAAACTCTGAGGGACACCCCGACCCTCCAGGACCGAGATTGTCCATCCCGGTTTAGGTAAATTCTGAGTTAAATTTCCTGTCTCTTTAGGTTATAGGTTATGGTTCATGTCCTTGTGTTTTGTTTCAAGTTTTACATATCTTGTTATCTTCATGTTTGTTAGGTTTTGAGTTCATGTTTATTGTTCATGTCTTTGTTTACTTCCTGTTTTGTTCTTGTCATGTGATCCCTGTTTCCAATGTGTTCCCATCACGTTATCCCCTCCTTTATGTGTCTTGTTCCGGTTGGTTAGTCTTGTGTATTTTTAGCTCTTGTGTTTACAATTGTCTTTGTCGTGGATTTTGGTTGTGTCCCTGTACCGCTGTCATGGGTCTGTCATGCTAGAAAGGTCATGCTGAGTCAAGTCATGCTAAGTCAAGTCAAGTTTGCTGTTCATGTTTATGCTAAGTAGTCAAGTCAAGCTAAGTTAAAATAAGGGTTCTCCGGTTTCCTCCCACAGTCCAAAAACATGTATGTTAGATTGAATAAGCGGCTATAGAAAATGAATGAATAAATGATCTAGGGTAATTTAAGTCAATTCTTGTTTAGGTTTATTGTTTAGTCACTTTGTAAATGAACTTCATCTTCTGAAACTACTCGCTTCAGTGGAGATTCGTTACACTTGTTCTGCAGTGAGACGCAGTATAGTCGAGCGCACGCGTTTTTTACGAAACAATGCAAGCGGCGGGATGCAGAAATGGAGAATGGAGAGAAAGGAAAGGTTGTCTGAGGCTCTGGGTGTCTGGCAGACAGACGTGCTCTTTGAAGTGTTAAACAGGCTTGAATAATTTAGCGTAGGCTAAGTATAGCTCTTAAACATCCATTTCCATCCATGCAGCAGCCTCACTGCAGGAAGCACAGGGGCTCATCACTCTGTCAATGCCTCATTTATTCCCTGTCTTCATTCTATTCTTTCTCTCTGGATCTTTGCTACACTCTCTGCCTTTTTCCCTCACGTCGTTCTGCTCACGTTCCTCCAGTCCTGTCCTCTGAAAACTGGCGGATATCCGCATAAACGTGGTGTCGGATGGATGCTGATTGGCTGATGACTTACCTGTGTCTGTCCTCCTGAATAAAGAGCCTGAGAAGCTGGATAGGGATGCTGAAGGACAAGGTGCACTCCGCCATCTGCTCTCTCACCAGCATCCACTTGCTGTCTGTCGTCTGAAACCTGTACACTTTACACACGGGGTTCTTGAACACTGCAACAGAGGAACGGAGCAGGATAAGAGAAATATTGGGGCAAATATTCTACCCGAAGCAACAGATAAAGTCTTGGAAAGAATTGAAAGGGTATATAAGCGTATAGGGGTGTTCAGTGTAAATATTCTGTAGGTAGCGTGGAGGAAGGGGGCGGAGTCAAATGCTGATTTACGAATGGAGAGACGAATCAAGGAAAACGAGCGCTAAGGATCACAAACGTGTTTAATTAGGCTACTGATTTCTTCTCTGCCTTAGGTATGATGTGAAGAGGAGAGTGAGAGAGATGCAGAGAGTGACAGAGACAAAGAAATAAAATAAGAGAGGAAAAGATAGAAAGAGAGACAGACAGAGAGAAAAAGAGAGAAAGGGAGTGAGAGTGAGAGAAAGAGAGAGAGGAAGAGATAAAGAGAAAGAGAGAGTGTATGAGAGACTAAGAGAGAGATAGAGACAGAGAGAGAAAGAGAGAGAGTGTGAGAGACCAAGAGGAAGAGACATTGTGAGAGACTTAGAGAGAGCGAGAGAGAGAGAGTGAGGGAGGAATATATATATATATATATGAGAGAGAGAGAGAGAGAGAGAGAGTGTGTGTGAGAGACAGAGAAAGAGCAAGAGAGAAAGCGAGATTGTGCTTAAACTCGGCGTTTGTGTTAATCATTTTTTCTTTATTTTGTTGTTAAGTGATTGAAATATTCGTAGCTTTAAACAGAAAGAAATCCGAGCGGCGTGTGCAGCGTTTCTGCGGACATCCCACTGCAGGCCGCCATGTTGGCTAACTGTTAATAGCGTGGCAGCTCCTGTGTGTGTGTGTGTGTGTGTGTATGTGTGTAATGACTAATGTGTGTGCTGGATGTGGTAACTAAATTGTGTTAGTGGATCACAGGCAGCTCAGTGTTTTGATGGGAGCTGCTGGGTGTCTGAAACACACACCCTCCTGATGGTGGCTAATTGCCCTCTGTCGAAAACGCCACAATGACAAACTGACAGCAGTGGATAAGAAATGTCACACACACACACACACACACACACACACACACACACACACAGGGGCAGAACTCACTTAGCACACACTGCAGGTTTTACTCCCTCTAGGCCATGTTTTTTACCTAACACACTCCCAACACTCTCCTTTTTTTCCCTTTATTCTTTCTTTTTTTCTTTGTCTTTGTTTCCTTTTTTCTTTCTTCTTTCTTCTTTCTTTCTTTCTTTTTTAACCTCATTTCATGTTTTTCTTTCTATCTCATGCTTAACTTTCTTTCTTTTACCTCTTTTATTTTCTTTTATTCTTTCTTTCTTTCTTTGTCTTTTTACCTTTCGTTTTTGCCTCTTTCTCCTCCTCTCCCCCTTCCCCCCCCTTCCCCCTCTTTTCTTTCTTTCTTTTTTCTTTCTTTTTCCCCTTCTTTTTTCTTTCCTCCTTTCTTTTTTATTTTCCTTTTTTAAATTAATTCTTTCCTGTGGTAAATAAATGGTCACCTGATTTGTCCATTTCCTGATTAATTATATTGAACTTCATTTTTACTGATTTTAACTAAACTGAAAAAAAAAACTGTAAAAAAAAAAGTCAATAATATTAATATAATATTAATAATATAAAAACAGTTACTTTATAAAAAATATGGAGATAAAAATATTTTTAATTGGTTTAGTTCATAAACACACACACACACACACACACACGCACAAACACATCCGATTGGCTACTCATTGTACCACTGGAGTGGGAATGGACGGTGACTTACCTGCGTTCATCAGCGGCCCGTTGTCCTTGTCGTTTGTGGTGCCATGAGGCTCACACACCAGCGTGCACTGTGGATAAAAACAGCAATTACTCCTGGAACACTAAGCTGAGATCTTCACACTGAATCACACACTGAACGGATCTCCAGTCCTCTATAGGTGCCAATCAAGCGGCTGACATGAACACGTGTTCAATTAAGTCTACACGGCCTCCTGAACACACTGTAAACACAACATGTCATTCTGTCACCGGCTCCGAGTGACGCCCCTGCTGTTGCAATAAAATAAATAACACACACACACACACACACACACACTCATTTTCAGCACAAAATAATTGTCTGCTCTTTTACAAATGTTCCATGTAGATATCATTTTTAGGAATGTTTTGGATGTTTACATCTCGACAGTATTGCCATGTTGCCTTCTTTCTCCTTCTTATTGCTCTCACACCGAATCAGATCAATGTCCAGTCGGGTTATGACTGACGATCACTCCAACTCCTCAGTTTCACTCATTTTTAGAGAGAGAGAGAGAGAGAAAGAGACGAAGAAAAATTGTGTGTAAGATGGTGTCAAAAGCAAAGTTAAGGTCCCGCCATTAGCAGCCATTAACAGATCATTAGCGCAAAGTGCATCTTTAAAGAGATGAACATAATCAATTCATAATACACTCTCAATGCATCAGAAGTCCAGTTCATCTATAAAAGTGTTCCAGGTGCCGAGTTCTGGAGTAAACCAGAGCCCAGAGTGACTAATTGCTAAAGCTATTCCGCTTATCGCCAGATTCTGTATTCAAATAGCACAGTGTAAATTCACTGACAGAAATGTATTCATTATTAAGGCCAGAAAATGAAGGCTTAAAAAACTATTTCTAGCCTTCAGTCTTTGTGAATGAAACCCATCCACTTCCTCCTCCACCATCACTGCAGACGTGCAGTCTCTGAGAAGTGTCAATCCACCTTTGACACACTAGCACACACTGCAATAATTTCAGAAAAGTCAACATCTGCATATGTAACCCTGCTTATTAACAAGGAATTAACGGACCTCTGCAGACTTTGCACATATTTACATTCCACACAGGATCAGAATAATAACCTGTCTGTATTTGCACTATTACACTTTTTGTAAAATTGTATTTTACATCTTTTGCTTTTTTTCACATCTTCTTTGTCTTCTTTTTTTCTTCCTTACATTTACATTCAATCCAGCCAATCCAGAGCCACTTACATTTATCTAATTTATCCAACTGAGCAGTTAAGGGTTAAGGGCCTCGCACTTGCTAAGAGAGTTCCTTTAAGAGAGTTCCTTTTAGGGAGTTCCTTTAAAAAAATTCCTTCAAGAGAGTCCCTTTAAGAGAGTCCCTTTTTAGAGAGTTCCCTTAAGAGAGTTCCTTTAAGAGAGTCCCTTTTTAGAGAGTTCCTTTAAGAGAGTTCCTTTAAAAGAGTCCCTTCAAAAGGGAGTTCCTTTAAGAGAGTCTCTTTAAGAGAGTCCCTTTTTAGAGAGTTCCTTTAAGAGAGTTCCTTTACGAGAGTTCCTTTAAGAGAGTTCTTTTAAAAGAGTTCCTTCAAAAGAGAGTTCCTTTAAGAGAGTTCTTTAAAGAGTTCCTTTAAGAGAGTTCCTTCAAAAGAGAGTTCCTTTAAGAGAGTTCCTTTAAGAGAGTCCTGTAAGTTCACAATCACTCTATACACTGTAATTATGATTTTATTTATCTGTTTTCTTTCCTTTTTTTTGTCTTTCTTTTCTCTTAGTCTTTAAAATTTGTCAATGAGCAAACGTACAAAATCAGCAGAGGATCATGTTGCAACAGACGTTTCCATTCCCATGACATTAAACGAATAAATCTCTTAAATCTCAATATACTGTAAGCAACTTTGATTTATGTATGCAGTAAACCCATGGGGCAGGTCTGCAAAAATGACAATGCTTCTAGCTGTTCCACTCAGGTCTCCGGACAATCACACAGACACAGACAGCTTTACTTTCCCAGTGATATATCGAATATTAACAGATGGAAGATGAGACAAACAGCCATTTAAATGCATGTCACAAAAAAATAATCATTTGTCCACTTTTAGTTAAATTTCCTGCATTTTAAAGCAACTTTTTTCTTTAACAACCATTTGGTCATACAAATTTGTCCTGCTGTCTGCGTGCAGTAGCACCTGCTCATCATCATGAAACGATATGTTGGTTCTGTTGGTTGGGAATTTAACAAATAATTGATCTCCCTTAATAACCAAATTTTAGAGCCGAACTTTATTATAAGTAAATATGATTAGATATGAATAAAATATGTTTAAAGGCCGGCGCTGTGCACCCGGGTTCGATTCTGGCTCAGGCCCTTTTCGATCCCACCTCTCTCTCTCTCTCTCTCTCTCTCTCTTTATTTCGAAAGGCAAAATAAAAAAAACAACAACAAAAAAACCCATTTTTGTCTCTGGCATTGTTTATAGGGCCTGTTTAAATGTGGGGACGGGCAGTATCTGGCCCCCAGGCTATAGTTTGGAGACCCCTGATATAGCATAATGGCATTTAGTGTGTGTGTGTTTGTGTGTGACCTTTTGATGTGCATCTGTGGAAATGTGGTCCACACTGCCATCCTCGGTCTCTCCCATCTTCAGGCGAGACACGACCACCGTCCCCACTGCTGTCAAATCATCTGCCGTCCTGAAATAAAACACAAAGTATGACTTAAGTTGTGTTGGTGTTTTAGTGTGTGTGTGTGTGTGTGTGTGTGTGTGTATACTGGGATTTGCACCAAGATCACGTCCGAAAGCATTGACTTCAACAGCGTTTAGATTTCTGTGTTCTTCATATTAGGGACTAATAAGTTGTCTAATCCTCTGCAGTGAAGGGGGAATCCGTGTCTCAGAGGTGAGCTGGAGGAAATGAGGAAAAATGAACTGCAGCCACGGAAGCAAACAGAGACCAATTACTCTGATTGATTGACTTAAAATAGTCTGCACCGTTACAGGAGCTGATTAAGATGTGTACCGTTCGTGCAAGAGCTACCAAATCTCCTTAGATAATACCGGGCTTTCGCTGGAATGTACTAGAGGTAGAAACTCATTCGGTCTGACAGTAAAACTATACTTATTAGTAGGCACATTGTCGTAAGGCTTTTGTTTATTTTGTAAGCATAAATCACTCCTGACCCAATGGGAAACTGGTGTAGTGCCCCAGTGGTGGGGTGTCACCGTGCATTGGAAGTATAAAACCACTGGGAAGGTGGTAGCTCAGTAGTTAAGGTGTTAGACTGTCAATCATAAAATTGTGAGGATAGGTTGTGGGGGAAGTGGTAGTGCAGTGCTTAAAGTGTTGGGCTGTTAATTGGAAGATCGGGGTTCGATTCCCAGCACCACAAGTTGCCCAGTTGCTTCCCAGTTACCACTAGTAGGGAAGTGGTGGCTCAGTGGTTGAGATGTTGACCGTATACCCTGGAAGATTAAGGGTCCATACTTAATACTACCAAGTTACTAC
>VCAZ01000006.1:655819-683319 GCA_005784505.1 Bagarius yarrelli | reverse complement strand
ACACATAGATTAATGTAGTCATTATTGTAGTTATTTGGTGTAGTTATTTTACTGTAGTAGAGTTACTCTAATAAGTGTAGTAGAAATAACACACCAAATGACCTCATCATCACAATTTACTATAATAAAGTAAACTCTACAGTATTTACCACAGCGAATTTCACTACATGATCTATAGTAACGTTACTCAATACTACAATACTAGAGGATTTTGTCACATGGGAGGTTTGAAAACAAGCCCGAATGCCATGACTAGCGGTGCTGTGGGAAGTTAGCATGACACACACATTAGGGGCCCCGACAGATGTGTTTTAATAGTAGTAACAGTGCGGAATGAGTGTGATGGGGGGCCCCAACCTTATATTCTTTCATAGGACCTAAAAGTTCTAGCGGCGCCCCCTGGCCATGACCAAGAACAACTCTTTCACTTTAACAGAATAAAAAGTCTGGGGTCAGAGAGATGTTTGTTTTCTGATGTTTTCGGTTGGTTTTCTCACTTCCCATCTATTGTTATTCTATTGTTCTCGAGAAACAAGCTGAAAATTTGATCACGATGGCTTGTGAAACGAGGTGTAAGTTTAAACTGCAAAGCTGAATCAAATAATCATGTTGCTGGAGGCAGAAGATAGTCAAACAGTATGTGGTTATTTTACAGAAAAGAAGCCATTTTTGGACAGTAGAAAATATATAATATTATTCGTTATTTGTATATTTGTTTTTTTACTGTCACCTGAGTGAGAATGGGTATCTGGGAGTATTTTTCTCATCATCTCAGGAATTTTTTCTTATCATCATCATCATCATCTCTGGCTTGCTTGTTAAAAACTATTATATACATTTATAATGTATAATTTAATTTTAGGGCAGTGCGTTGGTTTAGTGGTTAGCAGGGTTCGATTCCCAGACAGGAGCATTTCTGTGTGAAGGTTGCATGTTCTCCCTGTGGGTTTACTCCGGGTTCTCCGGTTTTCTCCCACAGTCCAAAAACATGTATGTTAGATTAATTGGTGATTCTAAATTTGCCCATAGGAGTGAGTGTGAGTGTGTGTGTCCCTGTGATGGACTGGTGACCTGTCCAGGGTGTCCCCCTCCTGCCTTTCACCCTTTCAGAGACGGCTGGGATAGACTCCAGCAGATCCCTGTGACCCCAAATTAGGGAATAAGCGGCTATAGAAGATGAATGAATGAATCTGTTTTGCAATGATGTTTTCGATTAAAAAAGATTTACAATTAAGAATGAATTCTGCATCATAGTATATTTCTTAATATATTGATTGTTTTTAAAAAACGGTGTAAAACAAACGCAAGTGCATAAGATAAAATAAAATAAAATAAAATAAAATAAAATAAAATAAATAAAATAAAATAAAACATAAAATAAATAAATAAATAAAATAAAATAACAATAAAATAAAATAAATAAATAAAATAAAATAAAATAAGATAAAATAAAAACACACATTTGAAATAAGAATAAACCGACAGCATCAAGACTTTTACTATATGCTGGATTGTTATTTCAGCTTTTAATTTGCAACCGCATGTTTTCCTCCCCTTTGTAATTATAGCAATGATATTTAATTGGAAGCTTTCTAGAAAATTCTTCAAAGTCGCACTCGAACCGTTTGAAGAAGCAGATTGAAGGGGATCAGGACATTCCAAAGTGTTTTTTATACCAATTAACTACAACGGTTCTCTCAAATCCTACTCGCAATAAAAGCATAAACACGACATGTTATAAACAATTCATTATCATATAATTAAGATCTTGAAAAGTAGCATATATTTTACATCATAAAACTGATATAAAGCTATTAAAGTCCTACATGGAGGAAAAAATCATTAAAGCTTCTCTGATTTCATCCTCTGACAAAGAAGTATTGAAGAAAACATTGCCTTCAGTTTGTGTTTCTGATGGAATTCTGCTCTATCAGCGCTCCATTAAAGGAACAATAGGTGATTTGCTTTGAGAAACCTCTGGATTAAAGTCTTCACGTCCCGATAACAAGCATCAATTTAAGTGGTCTAAATGTATTTCTTTGTATTTATATATTCTGTGAAAGGTGTAGGACCAAAATAATGATCGTCCAATCAAAATGTTCGGTCTGAACATTATGACAGGCTTTTCTACCTGCCTGTCAATATATGTACGTGTATACATACCTCTGTACACCCTGTTCACACAGACAGGATACGTCATCAGTGTGTTCACCTACTGCGGAAGGAAACCTGAACTAATATCGGTGTGTGTGTGTGTGTGTGTGTGTGTGTGTGCTTCCACTCTGGAGTCGACTACGGCAGTCAAAAGGGTCTGAAAGACGATGTCATGGTTACAGTATTTCTTTTGGACAGGTAGGAATGGTGTGATTGGATTTTGGTGTGTGTTGATAGTAACTCATAGCTTTGTGTAGTTTGTGTGTCTTTTTATGAATTAGTTTACTTCCAGCAGCAGTGTGGAATCAGGAAATATTGTTATGTTTGGTATTTTAGTACTGTTACTAACTGTACTATAAAGTTTTTTTTACCAGTAAATGACACATGATGTGTTCTACAGGGTGTCCCATAAGCTTCCATACATTGGAAAAAAAAATATATATATTTTTTAAGTTCTATAATTTGGTCTATGTGACTACCATTGTTTTAAAAAAACCCATTTGGATGTGGTTCCTCCACTGCTAAAGAACATGTATAAGAACAGCTGGAGTTCTGCTTTTAATGGTTTTGGGGGTATGTTTCATGAGATGATTTATGTTTTATATCCCTACCTGATACGCCATGGCCTTCAAATGCTTCCAAAGATAAAACTGCGGTGAGACATGGAAGATCTGGGAAAATGGTTTTTTTTTGTTTTGTTTTTTTAAAAAGGTTTATTTTTCTTATGTATGGAAACTTATAGGACACCCTGTAGTAATGTTGTCTCTGCTCATATAGTCTGTGCGGGACATACACTTTTAGTGCTATCAGGCTACAGTTAGCGTAGCGTTACATTTTTCCAAAAAGTAAATAAATAAATGAATAAACATCTGTATACAGATGTGTAGCTAACATATGAGGAAAAAAATGACCATTACATTCATTTGTAATTTTTTAAATTAGGCACGAAGTGGAATTTAAATGATGATGGATTGGAATTTAACTGATCCATTAGACAAAATGATTCCTGTTATTGATTCAGTAAAATAATTCACATTAAAACAGTTTTTAGGAAGTGAAAAAAAAGCGTAAGGATAAAATAGCGTCATCATTCATACTTGCTGTAATTACACCTGCTCCTCCACAGAGGAGCTACAGGACGTCCAAATACCTTTAAGGAACCTGCGGTACAGTAGACTGTGTCCCCGTTTCTCTCCTAATGAACACAGCTGTCAAGGAACCCCTTTTTTAAGCAATCTGTTCCATTAGGTGGCTTTAAAAAATGATTCCTATGTGTCCCTGAGCATCTCCTATGCTGGCCACGGGTACTGCTGTGTGTACTAGATACTATTCAAAAGTAAACTCAGGTATTCTGCGGAGATAAAGTCATTAGCACACTCCTCTCTCTATCCATCTAACCTGTCTCCCTCCACTCTATCCTTCAGACCTGCTCTCTCGCCTTTTCCCAAACCTCTCAGCGGGAAGACGTTCCATAAGTCTCTGCTCACCTGCCGGCGAGTCTGGATCTGGTGTCTGACCTAGATTAAAGCCGGACAGGGCTAAATATAGCGAGCGGCTTATCGAGGACAACTGCTAAAATGTCCATAATAAATGGTAAAATGCTGAAATCAGCGCTAAACAGCTCCGCCTTTTTATTTTACCGGGTTTTTCTGATGACTGGGCAATAAATAAAGCATCTTGTATTTTTTTTGTGTGACAATCTTTGCCATATCACTGCAGGCACTGTTAAAAAAAGAGAAAAACAGGGATGCTGTGGCTCGCCAAGGGATGAGCGAGACAGATGGAGGTTTTGAATAAATTCCAGGAATTTCAAAACACACACACACACACACACACACACACACACACACACAAGAATGCTTTTTAACCGCCGCCTACTTTCCCACTCACCTGCATGACATTGCAGAGTCTCTACGGCAGACAGAAGCCGTGTAGCGGTGGGCGGTAGGGCAGAGGTCTTCCTGCTCATTAGGCGTGATTAAGAAGACGAAGCGAGCTGAGCTTCTGAACCAGCTTTCTCAGCTGCTTTGCTTTGCTCTCTGATCCCATCTTCATCTATCCGCGTATCTGGACAAACGGCGTTTCTCAGACTTGCGTCCTTTGACATTAGATTCATGGTGAGCGAGAAGTCAATAAAACTAATCAAACGGCCTGTCAGGTGTTTGATAGGTCTTTAATTGAAGGTGATATGCTCACTAAATGAAGTGACCACAGAGGTGCTTATGATGATTAAAAACCAGCAATGACGTGCTGTGTGTCTAAACTGAGGAGACGACCGTAAGTTCAAGTGCGCGATTTTCCGTTAGAGTTATTCATTATAAGAGTCATCTAAGAGTCCACACACACACACACACACACACACACACACACACACACACAGCTGGTTAACAGAGACCTTTATGATCGAGTTGGCTGGGTTGAAAAATTTCAAGCGCCTTAAATGACACAATTATCTTCTGATAATAGAACGAGCCTTGTAATAGGATTATTGTTCCTAGCAACTCAGCCTGAAGCGCTGCATTCCTACATCGTAAATCACACACTTTTGTCTGACGTTGTCCATTATCACTGGTTAGGTTCTGTTATTGCTAACATCAAAGCACTTATAAATAGCCGCTAGTTGTTTCTTCACTAGTCCCACGTGGCCAGACTTTCAAACTGACGGCAACCTTGGCAACGAGACATGTCCAAAATGTAAATGTCTTTATTTACAGCACAGAGAAATTAGTTTTTTTTCACATTTCCCATCTTAGTAAGTTGGGGGTCAGAATGCAAGGTTAGCTATGATACAGCGGCCCTGGAGCAAAAAGGGTTAAAGGTCTTGCTCAAGAACCCAACGGAGGCAAGACCCTTAACGCTTCCTGCTCCAGGAGGCGGATGACTGACAGCTGTCACGGTTTTCCTCGCCTCTACCACCATCTGGTGGTTAACAGAACTATTAATGTTTTGTCTTTCCACACTGAACTACTTACGGTTTCCGTTTCCGACTGTTATTATGTTAATTTATCCTAATTTCCTAGCGTATATATTCTATGTCTGTCTGTTAGTCTGTGTTCGGTGTTGAAGTAAAGTGATGGTGTACAGGCTTCATTCTCCTCTCCGCCTATACACCCATTACAACTGGTAAAGCTTCCAATGACATTTAATTTTGTGCAGCGTCCATGTTTAGGGGCGTGGAAATGTCCTTACAATAACACACCGACATGCAACCAGTAAAACCTTTAGGAATCCAGCATTTAATCGATTTTGATTCATGTTTATTGCCACTCCTACTTCTTCGATCAGACGCCGTTGGGTTGTTTCCAGGAGGACCGGTAAACAACGCGACACACATGTCCCCTGGAAATCCTGTACACTTCAACCAATCAGAGGACAAGTTCAAAACTTCTGAGGTTTCCAGCTACATTTACATTTAGCCAGTGGTCTGTGGGTGTGACGTCTGAGGCTGAGACTACTTATATGTCCACATGATACCCACAAGACTACATTAATCAACCTGTGATTGACCAATCAGGACAAGAACTATGGGAAAATTAGCATTTTTAGGTAATCCTTTCATTTTCAGGATCGACACAATAAAGTCGATATGTTTTTATATAATTTGTGCCACAGATTTGGAAATTATAGGAACGTGTTATAAGAACGGTAACTTATTCGATCAAGAGTAAATGAGCCAATAAACAAGCTCGAATTCCAGTTCGCCTTTTCAGCTCTTACCTGCTGCAGAGGCAAAATAATCTTCTTGCCGTTATTTCTGTCAGGTGTATTTGCAGGCGAGCAGACACATATACTCTATTTCTCTCGCTCGCTTTCCCTCTCTCTTTTTCTGTCTCTCTCTCTACTTTTCCAGCGTTTTTGTCTTTTATTCTCTATTAGCAGTAATAGAATATGTGAATACAAGTAATGTCTCTCTCTCTCTCTCTCTCTCTTTCTCTCGCTCTTACTTTCTCTCTCTCTCTCCGCCAGCATCAGGACCCACGGTTCTTCAAATAAATAGTTTTTTTTTTTTTTTGAAAGCAGGCCTCTGCCTTCTGTCTTTTATTTCCATAAAGCATCATAACACACCGCATGCTGTGTTTAGGTTCGGGGCAAACAGAGAATAGGTTCAGGAGACGAGCCCCGATCGCTGATAAACAAAATAAAAGAAGCGTGTGCAAACAGGGGGCAGGTCAATAACCCCCGGGGCTGATTCAACACCAGGAAGATCCTGCATTAATATGTATAACTGATAGAAAGACAAGCTGTTGGGAATAGAACCCGAGAACCTGCTCGGTAGCTTGATAGCAAGGAGCTTGCGAGATTTAATAGAGAGAGAGAGAGAGAGAGAGAGAGAGAGAGAGAGAGAGAGAATTTTGTGTATGTCTCAGTTTTATAGAATTCCCCAGATTGTTTAAAATCCTCAGCAGAAGTAATTTGATGGGCAGGAGAATGTTTTCACACTTCATCAAGCGGAGCGTCTGTTATCACGTAATCGACACGGCAAAACCTCCAGTGATGAATGAACACTTTGAAATACGGCTGGTGCGATTAAAGAGCGTGCGCTGGAGACTTGTTTCGCAAGGTAATTAAATTCAACACCCATTCTGCTGTGCGATTTACTTAATTCGATGTTGAAATAATTTAGCCATTTAGATTTAGATTTTTTTTAGATATTTTTTCCAATGAGAGGACACACACCATTCAGTGCTTCACATCTTATCAGTGAGGAAAAGTGACATCACTTCCTGTATCATACATAATGATGGTTGATAATTCCACCATTTTTAGAGACAAAGTATGGGATGGTAAGTGCACTGACGCAATATTCATGTACATGTTCCTGTTAACCAGGTCACCTGTCTACTCAGTCTGCTCTCACTCCGGCCAAGTATTTAGAAAAGGGTCTTAGGAGCCTTGATGCCATGAAAGAAGCAGGTTAGTGTTGAACGGCTGGTGGGAATATCAGCCTGATGCAGTTTTCTACACCCTGACATGTCATTCGCACCATTTCTGTTTCTATTTGTGTTTTTTTTTGTATGTATGTATTTATTCTATTTTAAAGTCCATGATTTGCTAAACAACACTTCCTGTTCTTGTCCTTTTGCCAAAATAGTTTAAGAACCACAGCACAAGTGTGTATGATGATGTAATTGTTTGTAGGCGGGACCTTGTGATTAACTGGTGTCTAATTCAGTGCGAATTCTTTTTTGGGGTAAGTGTTTCTAAGTAAATGTTCTTTTATTTAAACATAATATGATTCTGGGGCATTCATGGTGGCTTAGTGGTTAGCACCGTTGCCTCACAGTAAAAAGGTCCCGGGTTTCGATTCCCCTGCAGGGGTCTTTCTGTGTGGAGTTGGCATGTTTTCCCTGCGTTTGTGTGTGTTTACTCCGGGTTCTCCGGTTTCCTCCCACAGTCCAAAAACATGTATGTTAGATTGATTGGTGATTCTACATTGCCCATAGGAGTGAGTGTGAGTGTGTGTGTCCCTGTGATGGACTGGCGACCTGTCCAGGGTGTCCCGCTCCTGCCTTTCACCCTTTCAGAGACGGCTGGGATAGACTCCAGCAGATCCCTGTGACCCCGAATTAGGGAATAAGCGGCTATAGAAGATAAATAAATGAATGAATACGATTCTGTTCGAATAGAAGGCCGTTTTGTCTTCCTGCGTCTCTACAGGATGACTTTAACTCGGTGACACAACCAGAAAGTGTAATTATTATTTTTTAATGTGAGCAGAACGATGACAAACTGTGTGTATTTGGCCGGTGGTGGAGCAGACGGGTTGTGGTGGTCTGTAATTACAGATGGTTGTCTGATGACGGTGCCAAACGTTGGTGACAGACACATGAGGCAAAGAGAGAAAAAAAGAGAGAGAAAATGAGATTAAAACAGCAGAAGGAGGACAACTACAGCCCCTGCTGCTATCAAAACTGTGTCCAGAATTTTTCCACTTTAAACACACACACACACACACACACACACCATTGTAATCTTAATTAGGAGAACTGTGTGCACTACATGGAAAATGTTTAGTTGCTTTGCCAGACACACACACACACACGTTCTAAAATTATCTGTGTTTGTGATGGATTTAATGTGCAATATTCTGTCTAGACGGAGTACACACAGAATACTCTAAAACAAACAGCACTGCTATTAATAATCGAAACATCACACACCCCGGGGCTGCAGAAACACTGCCACCAGACACGACAGATGTGAGAATAAAGCGCTGAACACAAGCTCTGGGGTCATGAGGTCACAGGAAACTACATATAGCCCCCTCACACACACACACGCGTATGTACATATGGATACATAAGTATTAATAAGAATGTACTTGTATATTAGGGGCATCAGAGATTTAATAGAGTTCTAATAAATACTTTACAAATAAAAGGGAAAGTGGTAGCGCAGTGGTTAAGGTTTCGGGGTGCTGAGTGGAAGATTAGGGGTTCTATTCCCAGCACCACCATAGTTGCCACTGTTGGGCCCCTGAGCAAGGCTGATTAGTTGTATAAAGAGCTATATGTAAGTCACTCTGGATAAGGATGTCTGCCAAAATGCCGGAAATATCTATCTATCTATCTGTCTGTCTGTCTGCCTGCCTGCCTATCTATCTATCTATCTATCTATCTATCTATCTATCTATCTATCTATCTATCTATCTATCTATCTATCTATCTATCTATCTATCATTAAATCTATCTTTATCTATCCGTCCGTCTATCTATCTATCTATCTGTCTGTCTGTCTGTCTGTCTGCCTGCCTATCCATCCATAGATCTATCTATCTATCTATCTATCTATCTATCTATCTATCTATCTATCTATCTATCTGTCTGCCTATCCATCCATAGATCTATCTATCTATCTATCTATCTATCTATCTATCTATCTATCTATCTATCTATCTATCTATCTATCTATCTATCTATCTATCTATCTATCATTAAATCTATCTTTATCTATCCGTCCGTCTATCTATCTATCTATCTATCTATCTATCTGTCTGTCTGTCTGTCTGTCTGTCTGCCTGCCTATCCATCCATAGATCTATCTATCTATCTATCTATCTATGTCTGTCTTTTTTTCTATTTAGAGGAGAAGAGAAGAGAAAGAACGAGAGCTGTACATACGTTATCACTGTTTTCTCAGTTCAGTTCTTCACTTTCACACCCATATTGAAACACAAGCTCTGGGCAACAAACCAACATAATGCAACCAGGAACACACGCCGTCATAAACGCAATGCTGAGTGCTATAAAACCATCTAAAAAGCTGGTCATTCATGCGGTTATGCAGCCACGCAGTATATAGTGTCTGCCTGCATGAGGCCCGGTTCTGCTTATTATAGTTTAAATGCGCTGTAGCAGCGAGACGCTAAATAATAGATGGAGTTTTATAGCAGCGGTTTTGCACTGCGAGGCTGCTTGTTCAACAATTGTGCAACTCATGCTACTTTACTCAGTGTGATGTTTTTACTCATTAATCACTCACACACACACACACACACACACACACACACACACACACTGCACCAAACACTTACTGATGTCCGGTTCAAAACAAATCGCTCTTTTTACCAACCGGTTCAGACCGGTTCACCAAATCAGACTGAACTGTTTAAAACAGTTTGCGCCTTGTGATTATGGGGGGAGATGGAGGGCCACCTTATATTCTTCCATAGGGCCCAAAATTGCTAGTGGCACCCCCCTCGTCATGACCAAAAAACAAATCTTTTACTGACATTAACTTTAACGAATAAAAGTCTAGAGGACAAGAGAGACAGAAAAACCTAAAGGGTGACGTCAGCTGAATAAAATAATTTCAGGTTTGTCTAACGAGGGCATTTAATTAAAAAAATCATAACTAAATATTTGTTAAAAAACAGTTCCTTAAAGCTCCTGAAGCTCCTGCAGTGGGTTCTCCAGAGGCCTTTTGCGCCGCTAAAATCTCTCTAAAAAGACATTTTTTTGACCTTTTGGAATCTTAAGTCCTGGCAAACACAGCCAAGTCTCCTTCGAGCTCCAGACAGGGAAGGTCAAGCAACCGGGGTGTGTTATCAAAACTGTAATTTCAACCTGGCACCCAAAAGTGTGTGTGTGTGTGTGTGTGTGTGTGAGTGCGGTGCCTGCATGAGAGCTGGCTGAGCTACAGAATATTTGAAATAGCTGTTGATGCAAGTCATTGATATTGACAGGTCGGGCTGTTAGCATTCCGCATGCTAGCTGCTAAGTGTCACTGGGATCAGATCTCACATGGTGGCAGCCTTTTCCACTGATAACTGCCACTAATCCCCGGACCCAGACCACCGTCTATTCCTATAGCGTCTATATCTCTACTATAATACATCTATCTCTCTCCTACAACACATCTGTGTGTGTGTGTGTGTGTGTGTGTGTGTGTGTGTGTGTGTCTAAAGTCGTTTTTTTTCAAGCAGTCATATTTTTAGCTCTTGGAATGTGTGTGTGAGACAGTATTACATTATGTGTCTTTCTTGCTCTTTCCTATAATAGATCTATTTGCCCTTTAATACAATTCTCTGTCTGCTACAATGCATCTGTTTGTGTCTCTCTGTCCTATAATACATTTCTTCCTCTATCTTTATCTCTCTCTGTCTTTCCTAAAATACATCTCTGTCTCTCTCACTCACTCCTACAATCTATCTTTCCGCCTCTCTCTCTCTCTCTCTCTCTCTCTCTCTCTCTTCTGTAACGCATTCCTTACGCTTGCATTTCATTTGAATTCAATTCAACAGACTCTCTCTTTGCATATATGTCCAATATAAGCAAAGCATTATGGGAAAAAAGGGAAATCTTTTATTGATAAACATGTTACTTATAATACCGCTTGTCTAGAAACATGGAAATTATGTTAATTATTAATATTGGAATAAACTGATACAAATTACAGTCAGGAGTTTGCATGTTCTCCCTGTGTTTGTGTGGGTTTACTCCGGGTTCTCCGGTTTCCTCCCGCAGTCCAAAAACATGTGTGTTAGATTGATTGGTGATTCTAAATTGACCATAGGAGCGAGTGTGAGTGTGTGTGTGTCTGTGATGGACTGGCGACCTGTCCAGGGTGTCCCCCTCCTGCCTTTCGCCCTTTCAGAGACGGCTGGGATAGACTCCAGCAGATCCCTGTGACCCCGAATTAGGGAATAAGCAGGAATAAAAGATGAATGAATGAATGATATAATAGTAAATATTTAAAACTGTGTGTGTTTGTATTTCTCTGTCTTCAGTGCTTTTCTCTTTCATTTATTACTTTAATACATCATTCTCTCTCCTATAATAAATTCATACATTTCTCTCTCTCTCTCTCTCTCTCTGTCTCTCTCTGTCTCCCTCTCCTAGAATACATCTCTCTGTCTCATTTATTCTTTTACACACACTTTCTAAGAGCTAAAAATATGACAGCACAGACTGTTTGTACTTTAATGCTACGTTTAAATGTTTGGTGTTTTTTCTGCCTATAATAATCCTAAAACATCTCAAACACACACACACACCCTGATGGAATGTAAACGGAAAAGAAAAGATCAGTCAAGGATAATGAGAAGCTTTTTAAAGGGCTCCGAAAATTGCAAACCGCTCCTTTAAGTTAGGTTATACCGTAAATTTAAGTTAAAAAAAATGCTCAAAAAGAGATCTTCAGCGTCGCTACCTTTTTTAAAGGAAACTTTTATTTATTCATTTATTTATTCATTCATTCATTCATCCATCCATTTATTCATCTTCTATACCTGCTTATTCCCTAATGAATCTTCTGGAGTCTATCCCAGTCGTCTCTGAAAGGACGAAACGCAGGAGGGGGACACACTGGACAGGTCACCAGTTTATCACAAGGCAAAAGGAAACTAACGAGGGACAAATAAGGTTACTAAAGGATTAGTGGGTCAGTAATCGCTAGTGTTCATATTAGATTGCTAGCAGAATGTGATACCTATAACAGTTATATAACATTTGATGAACTCAGATATCTAAGTTACTGTTACACAAGTTACGCAATGTGCGACAGACAAAATTACGGCTTAGAAATTGGACGCACATTGAACGCGCGTTGTACACAATTTACACTGTTAACAGTAAAATATATAGAAAATATAGAAAAAAACCCTATAAATTCTGGATAAATATTACAGACATAAAGTAAATTTTTATCTACTATTAATTTATACAGTCTGTATTTGTAACAATTCTGCCTTCCCATCACCAGAAGGCGCCATTACCGGAATACTAGCTATGCGGTAGTTCTTCCCGTTTGCTAGCTTTATATGCTTTATATGCCCCGTTAAACATACCGAGCGTTTATTTCATGTTTATGTCCTCTGGGTTTGACTGATGCTACGTCTTTTTTGGTTTTTCGTTTTCTAACCCTAGTGTTTTTGGTTGGTTTGCTAATCTCTCGAGTTTACCCGTGTACCGATCTTTTGCCTGTCCGTGTACCGATCTTGTTTGCGTCTTTGCCTCATCCTGCTCCTGTCGTTTTGATTATTAAAGCCGTATTCTGCAGTATGGATTCTCCTCCACCCGGTTCTTCACAAAATTTCACTCACATGTCTTGGTGGCGCCGTGACATCAAAGTAACTTCATTTTGATTTGATTAGATTTTCCCGATAATTAATAAAAAAAAAACAAGAACAAATAGAAAGGTAATATACATTTATGCCTGTGTGTGTGTGTGTGTGTGTGTGTGTGCAAAAAGATTTTCAAATGGTGCTCATTAAACACTTAAGCAGCTCACGATCACCCGCCTACATGTCAGTGGCTCTGACAAACCCAGCTTATTAGAGTCAGTCCGGTGTCAAAGCCCCACCATCCCCTTCCCTCCCTCATGCTAGTATTAGCATAAACCTGGCCCCATCTTCCCAGCGCAGCACGGCCTCGGCTGCCCCAGCCAATCTGCAGGGAGTGTGATATCACTTCACGGATGAGCGGTTAGCGCTGACACGCTGCTCTTTACCCTCCACAGGCGGGAAGGCGAGCGTGTTGGGCTCCAGCAGGATACGACTTGACATGCAGAGTGGATAAGCGCTTATATATACTGAGGTGGAGTGGCCTGCATGCCTGCGATAATTTTTATCAATAACAGGGGGATGAAAATACCGCAACTGAGAAGCTGTTTTGGCAGAATTTCACTGCTTGGAAAAATCAATATAATCTAAGAATATAATAGGATAAAGATGGAGGCCATAACCACTGCCTGATTCCGACTTAAACACAGCTTTCAGCATTTTTACCTACTTTTTGCTTGTGTGAACATACAGACTGCATTTGCTCTGCAGGTCCTGATGCCCAGTTCTGATTCTGTGTCTATATCCGATTTTTAGTTTTGATGATCTGCTTGCATCATCTTTTAAAATCTGTATCCGATTTCAGCATTTACACTAAACACAGCAAAACAACCCAACGTAAACGTACTGACCGGAAAAGGAAGTAAAATCTGTGCAATAATTAATTAACGTAATAGTCGAAGATGAAATAATTATTCTGTATTTTACTTTCGCATCATATTAAACGTCGGCAAAATAAGGCTCTCTTTAGGCGAAGAACCGCTGTTAGATAAATAGAGGCTGGTGTGTGTGTGTGTGTGTGTGTGTTTCTGATAATAACTTTGATTTGGGTGTTGAACATTTGTTACAGTAAACAAAATTAATGCTTATATATATATTAAATAATTATATCTATATATATATATATTAATAATTATTAAATTAATAAATAAAATAATAATAATTAATAAATTAATCAATAATATATATATATATATATATATATATATATATATATATATATATATATATATATAACTGAGATGACTGGGGGATACACTGGTATCTTGACTTGCAAGTGTCCCAACTAACGAGTTTTCCAATATACGAGTCGTCTCTCAGCCGATCTTTTGCTTTGAATTGTGAGCTAAAATTCGGATTATGAGCTTTAAACACCCAACGGCTAGTTAGCGTAGCAAACGCCACAGTAAACGCCATAACATCCGTCCAGCATCCCGTGTGTCACTCGATAGCTAGTCAGACATGCGCGTTAGCAAGTGGAGTCGTCTGATCTCCAAGGTAAACGCTGCACATTATACTTAATAAAACCAGTTTATTCCAGTACAGCCTATTGTAGTGTTTTTACACAATATTCGTTATTTATGTAAAAACATGTAACAAAATTGCTGTGTTTTTTGGGGACCCGGAACGAATTAATGGCATTTTAATTCGTTTCAGTGGGAAAATGTATTTGACATACGAGTAATTTGAGTTACGAGCTCCGTCACGGAACCAATTAAACTCGTAAGTAACCTTTGTATCGCTGTTGGTGTCCACCAGAGTTGATGTCATGCACCAATGGCGTTTGACCTGCATTAACAGGTGAAAATCCGATCTGACGCTTATGCACATGTCCAATTCATATCCGATTTAATACCACATACAAATGAGGTCTAAATCTGATCTGAAAATTTTTTTTTCTTACACTGTCATAAAACAAATCCGATCTGTACCACATTAGAGGAGAAAATCGGAATTGGGTCACATGATACGTGCAGTGTAAATCCAGCCTAGACATCAATCAGTCAAAGTGTTCATTTATTTTCCATCACTGAAGCCAAGAAACTTCCTGGTTTTTAATATCTCACTCCTGATAATACACTACTGTTGCTATAGTAACGGCTCGGCTGCATGAGACACACCACATCAATCACACCCATAAATAAACCCAGTTAAACGGGTGGATGTGTAAGATTATTAAATATTTAATTAGTTATAAAATAGAATTTTATTTGTTAGTGTTTAAATTCGAAGAAAGACATTTTTGGAAAGAATTGCGTCTGTGAGGGAGAGAGAGCGTCTACACACACACACACACACACACACACACACGGCTATAGTGGAAGTGTGTGTTATTCCGCAGATCCTTACTGTTTTATTACTTTAAAAAAGAGTGAAGGAATATAAACCACACCACAGCGATGACATACAGTGTGTGTGTGTGTGTGTGTGTGTGTGTGTGTGTGTGTGTGTGTGTGTGTGTGTTAAGCGGATTTATGATAAATCACTGTGTCAGATCAAAGCTTTTACATCACAAACGATTAAATCAAAGTCTGAGCAGATCATGACTAAACACACACACACATTCACACACACTTTTTCTATCTCACACACACACACACACACACACACACTGTACATAGTCATGTACTTAGTGGTTTTAATTGACTTACACACACACACTTTTACACTTGCTCACTCTCACACACACTCACTCTCACACACATTCACACTACTTATACAGTCACACTTACTCTCACACTTACTCACACTCACATTCTTACTCTCACACTCACTCTCACACAAATTACTCACACACTCACTTTAACATGCACTTACACAAAAACTTACTCACACATACTCTCACACTCAATTTTACTCTCTTACACTCACTCACTCAAACACTTTTACTCACTCACTTTTACTCCCTCACTCATTCACTCACTCACTCACTCACTTTCACTCACACACTTTTATTAGATTATGAACTTTCAACCGATAAAAAGATACTATACCTGGAAGACTGGGGCCCCTGATTAAGGCCCTTAACTCCCAATCACTCAGTTGAATAAAAAAAGATAAATGTAAGTCACTCTGGGTAAGGACGTCTGCCAAATGCTGCAAATGTAACACACACACACACACACACACACCCCGTTTTACTTTAAGCCGCTGCGAAAAATGTTGGAATCTGTCACCCAAATGTCAAGTATGATAAAGAAAGTGGGTGGCACATACCGTTATAATAAAGGAACCACTCCAGGAGGAGTCAATCAGACAAACGAGGATCCAGAGATTCTATCTGCTGATGGCCAAAGGTCAAAGCCGAGCACACACACCGTTTAACAATAGAGAAGAAAAGCCGGTTTATCCACAACAGCAAGTTGTGGTATAATTAACCACGGTGTAAATTAGGGATGAGCTCCCAGGAGTCTGTGACAGCCAGCTGGGCCTCGTACGGCAATCAGGAGCTGCATAAACGGCTCACCTGTGGAGCTAAAGGCCCTGAGGGACGTGTGCGTCGGTGTGTGCAGCTGGAAATGGCGCACACAAACACACGGTGCAAAGAAAAGCTGTGTGAACACAATGAAACATAAAAGAGCTTTGAATTTTCCGAAATGATGTTATCTTCAAGGACTTTGGAAGCAGATGCTGTTTTTGTTTCCTTTTAATTTGCTCGAAAGTGTGATTTGTTTTTTTTCTTCTTTTCTACATAATGAAAACAAGCAGCTATTAAAATGCAAAGGGGAGAAATCGCACCTCTAATCCGAGAGCACCGTAGGTCCTTCATCAGCAGACCAAAGCCGACAAAATGCCGACGATTTGCAGAGCCAGTTGGTGAGTAAAGCAGAAACAGGGGGTTTGTTGTAGATCCTGATGTTTAGACTGGGTTTAATTCAAACTTTAAGTACCCAAACCAGCTTCGGAACAGAGCAAGAAAACTTTTTAAATCAGAGTGGGGGCAGTCGTGGGCCGTGACCCCCCAAAAACGTTGTTGTGCCCCCTTTTACACATTTACAGCAGTTAGCAGACGTTCTAATCCAGAGCGACTCACATTTATCTCATTTTATACAACTGAGCAGTTAGGGGTTGAGGGCCCTGCTCAGGGGGCCCACAGTGGTGGCTTGGTGGAGCTGGAAATCAAACCCTGGTCTTTCTAGTATAAGTCCAATCATTCTGCATACTTTATTTTCACAGAAAAGGGAAAATGGTAGATCGGTGATTAAGGTGTTCACAATTAAACAAAAGATTGTAGGGTCTTTTCCCAACACCACCAAGCTGTCACTGCTGGGCCCCTAAGCAAGGCCCCTAATTTTGCAACTGTTTAGATGGATAAACATAACATACATGGAAATCACTCTAGATAATTTATTCACACGGGGAAGAGGAAAATGGTAGCTTAGTGATTATAGTCTTCACCGTTGGTCAGAAGATTGTGGGTTCGTTTCCCAGCACTACCAATCTGCCACTGCTGGTCCCCTGAGCAAGGCCCTCAACACTTAACTGGTCAGTTGGATAAATAAAATAAGAAAAATATAAGTCGCTCTGGATAAGGACGTCTTACAATTGCTGTAAAAGGAAAGGGTAAGTTTATAGTTAATTCTATAAATCATAGACTGGGACATTATTTCATCCTATTTTATCATCATTACCAAAATGTCAGCCTCCAAACGCCCTCCTAACCAACATACCCCTGCTGAGGGCATTTATCATCATCAATAAACTAAACACCTAAATACAACTCTAATGAGACGGATGAGGAGCTGGGCTTTATTTCATTTCATTTCATTTCTATCTTCTGTGAAGAGCAACTGAGCTGCAGTCCTTCTTTCCCTGAAGACCGATTACTCACATCTCCTAATGAATTCCGGATGCAGGTGGAATTTACCCCCAACTGTGGAGTAGGATTTAATGTGGAGGCTGAGTAATTATTTTTTTTTCTATAATTCCAGCATAAATATGCGAGCGTGGAGCCGCTGGGTAGCGTATTAGGCACGTGAGGAGGTGATGAAATAAATATGAAGAAGCTGGTGGGTTGTGTAAACACACACAGGCTAGAAAGGAAAGAGATGTGTGTGTAAGCGTGTGTGTGTGTGTAAATGTACACAGAGAGAGGAAAGAATGCGTGGCAACTAACAATGGAACAACATAAAAAACATACTGTGTGTGTGTGTGTGTGTGTGTGTGCGCACAGAATTCCAACTGATATCATAAAACCAAATTTGGGTGTCTCAGAAATCAAATCTCAGAAAAAAAAATGTTCTGTATACAGCGGTGTCTTGATTTACAAGTTTAACTGGTTCAGTGACGGAACTCGTAACTCGTAACTCGTATGTCAAATCAGTTTTTCCATTGGAATGAATTGAAATGTCATTAATTCGTTCCGTAACCCCAAAAAACACCGCAATTTTCTCTGTTACATGTTTTTAAATAAGAAAAAGAACCTTATAAATAGCGAATATTGTGTAAAAACAATACAATAGGATGTACTGGAATAAACTGGTGTAACTGAGCGCTCATCGCAGGTTTGCCTAAACACTTGAGTTTATTAAAATAAAGAGCGAAAGCGGTCCTAAATGTACCGAACGGCTTTATTCGATATAGACACGTGTTTGTAACTTTTTTCTGTGTCACCGATCTGCGCATGCACTCTCACCAAACTACGGCAAGCCCTGAGGGAAAAAATGCATTTACCCACACACACAAAATGAGTGCTGACACAAAACTAGTGGTTGTGTATCTGAAGCTGCCTTGTAACTCGAATTTTAGCTCGCAATTTTAAGCCAAAAATCAAAAACTTTATCTCCGAAAACCCGTTAGTTGGGACACTCGTAAGTCAGGGTACCGCTGTACTATCGAACCGTGGTACACATTTACATTTCTTGGTGCTAGACTGATAATTTAAAGATCGGGGTTCGATTCCCAGCACCACCAAGTTGCCACTTTTGGGCCCCTGAGCAAGGCCCTTAGGCCTTAATTGCTCAGATGTATAAAAGAAATAAATGTAAGTCACTCTGTATAAAAACATCTGTCAAATGCCGTCAATCTAAACACTCGAGGAACTTTAGCCTTTGGGTTTTACCAAAAATACCACAGCGAATAAACAACTAGACTGAATATGATATATTTCTACATTATTAATGTAAATATTAATAATTTAAGAACAAATTAGCGCATTTTCTTTTTCACCGATTCACTTCAGACGAAACTGACTGGGTTTGTTCGGATATTTATAACCTGTTCATGCAGAAGACAATAAGTCAGTTCAGAATTTGTCCACTAGGAGACGTTCTGTAACTCTCTGCGTGTGCAGCACAGAAAAACAACCCATAATTCCGGACTTGAGCTCAACCTGAATGATTAAACATCCTATTTGACACACTGGAGTAATTTGTAACGCAGTAACTTGAGTAGTTTTTGTAATAAAATACTTCTTTACTCTTTACTCGAGTCATATTAATTTTCAGTGAATAACTTTACACAAACACACTCACATACACACACACACACACACATAAACATACACACAACTGAATAACACCGTGTCAGCGCTTCCAATTGCTGGAACACGTGTGTGTGTGTGTGTGTGTGTGTGTGTGTGTGTGTGTGTGTGTGTGTGTGTGTGTGTGTGTGTGTGTGTGTGTGTGTGTGTGTGTGTGTGTGTGTGTGTGTGTGTGTGTGTGTGATTTTTCTGTTTTTGCCGGGGAATGGGTTTTTAAGAAGCATGAAAATACTGAATGTCTTTTGACACACTTACTTAGAAAAAGGGGGAGAGAGAGAAAGAAAGAAAGAGAGAAATAGAAAGAGAAAGAGAGAAAGGGTAGAGAGAGAGAAAGAGAGAGAGTGAGGAAAAAGAGAGAGAGTGAGGAAAAAGAGCGAGAGTGAGAAACAGAGTAGCAAGAGTAAGAGAGAAAGAGAGACGCACAAAGTAGAAAGAGAGTGAGAGAGAGTAGAGAGAGAATGAGAGAGGGAGAGAGAAGAGTGAGATAGAGAGGAAAAGTGAGAGAGAGAGAGATAGGGAGAGAGAAAAGAGAAGAGAAGAGAAGAGAAGAGAAGAGAAGAGAAGAGAAGAGAAGAGAGAGGATAGAGATTTTTAGAACATTTATTCAAGATTTAAGCATAAATCAGAGAGAAGAGAAGAGAAGAGAAGAGAAGAGAGAGGGACTTTTAAACATTATTTATTTTTCAAGTCATAAATAAGAAAAATCAGAGAGAGAGAGAAAGAGAGAAAGCAAGAGAGAGGGAAAAGCGGGAGAAAAAGAGCAAGAAAGAGTGAAAAAAAGAGAGCGAGCGAGAAAGATAAATAAGAGAAAAAAAAGAGAGAGTCACAGAGAGAGAGAGAGAGAGAGAGAGAGAGAGCAGCTGAGAGAGCGAGAGAGAGAGAGAGAGAGAGAGATGAGAAGAAGAGAGAGAGAGAGAGAGAGAGACTTTGAAAGAGAGAGAGAGAGAGAGACTTGATAAGATAGAGAGAGAGAGAGAGAGAGAGAGAAGACTTGACTTGAAAGAGAGAGAAGAGGAAGAGAGATGAGACAAAGATAGAGAGGGAGCGAGAGAGAGAAGGAAAAAGAGAGACGGGGGGGTGGAGAGAGGAATAGCTAAAACCTGCTGATTAGAAGTGACAGTGAGAAAGTGGTGCAGTCTGGATGATAAATTGTGCTGGATGATAAATTGTGGTGTCGAGCTTTAAGCTACGTGTGTTTAACCCTTTTTACTGAAAGGACAAATAAAAACAAACCTTTTATTAATCATTATAAACATCAATTATTTATAGTATTGCATTAATTGTGCTAGAATGGGATCAATCTTTCAGTGGTGTGTGATTGTGTGTTCCTGCCTCTGTTGGAATAAACACACACTGAGGTATGATGATGTGTAGAAATGATAGAAATCCAGCATGTAGTAATAATGTGTTCTTCTTCCTGAATCACTTACAGCTACTTTAAGCTTCGGTAATTGCTGCATCGCCGCTTTGGCCATGACTTTGCTTTTCGTCCTGTCCAGTGGATAATAAAGAGTTCATCGCAGACGTACTTCAGAATCTGGGAGAAACTTGTACTTTTCACCTAGGGTTTTTTCAGGAAATTTCTCACCTTTCATACGGTTTTTTCGAGCATACTACTGTCTTTCTGGGGGTATTATGAGATTACAGATTAAAGCCACAAGATTTTTCTTTGCTTTAAAACCTGCACTGAGGTGACAATGAGCTGATGCTGGGGTGACACTGGTGGGACACTGATGGGACACCAAGGTGACATTGCGGTGACACTGGGTAGACTTCTGGTTGACACTGGGGTGACACTTGGTTGACACTGGGTAGACTCCTGGTTGACACTGGGGTGACACCTGGTTGACACTGGGGTGACACTTGTGGGACACTGGGGTGGCACTGGTGGGACACTGGGGTGACAATGAGGTGACGCTGGGGTGACACTGTGCTGAAACTGGGATGACAATAAGGTGACACTGGGGTAACACTGGGGTGACACTGAGGAGACGCTGAGGTGACACTGAGGTGACATTGAGGTGACACTGGGTAGACACCTGGTTTACACTGGTGGGACACTGTATTGACACTGGTGTGACATCTGGTTAACACTGGTGTGACACTGGTGGGACACTGAGTTGACATTAGTGTGACACTGGGTAGACACCTGGTTAACACTGGTGGTACACTTAGGTGACATTAAGGTGACGCTGGGTTGACACCTGGTTGACACTGGAGTGACACTGGTGGGCCATTGGTGTAACACTGAGATGACGCTGGTGAGACACTGAGGTGTCATTGAGTTAACACTGGGTTGAAACTGAGGTGACACTGGGGTGGCATTGAGGGGACACTGAGGTGACACTGGGGTGGCATTGGGGGGACACTGAGGTGACTCAGGATGCTTAAAAACCTACACTAGGGTAACACTGGGGTGTCTCAGAAAGCAGAAATCGGTTTGACCTCACTGATTTTTTTTAAAGATAGAAACAGGCATGTAAATATATATATATATATTTGGAACGACAATAAAAATCTTTTTAATTAAAATGGGATCCAAAAACTACAGACAGTAATTAAGGTCCCCGGTGTCTATTTTTATCTGGACTTCATAATAACCAGCAGCTGAAAAATCTATTGCTTAATAAATAGAAACTAAAGATGTGGAAAAAAGGGATAATTAATAAGCATCCGAAACAATCCAAGTTTTCTTTTTTTATATATCCGGAAGTTTTTCATTTGGATGCAAACAATTACTTTTTTTTATTTAATAAAAAAAACAGCAACATTAAAACAAATGAGTTCCTAATAAAAAAAATGTAAAAAGTAAGTACACACCACTGTATAAATAGGTAGCCTACGTCCTCTCTCTCTCTCTCTCTCTCTCTCTCTCTCTCTCTCTCTCTCTATATAATATATAGATATATATATATATATATATATATATATATATATATATACAGTTATACACGTATATTTCCTGCCATGTGTTCATCTTTAAATTAAAATCAGCGAATGGAACTGCGAAACGCAAAATCTCATATTGCACAGCCCGATGCCTCCGCTGCATTTTCATTTACTGCACAGGAGCCTGACTGCAGGGCTGAGTGCGCTGTGTTAAACTGTAGTTCTGATGTAGTAATAAGAGAGTTAGCGATCAGGCAGACGCTGCTCTCGCCGACAGACTCATACCTCAAGCGGAATTAGAGCTGCGAATAAAGATCCATCTGACCCGAATAACTGGCGACAGACTGCGTTCCTTCATTTACATACTTCCTATACTAGATACTTTTCTACTCAGTATCTCCAGCCGTTCAGTTAAAAAAGGGTTAATAATTCCTGCCATCACAGCAGCTTTAAAGGAAAATTGTGCGCTGTTTGTAAGGATTTGTTGTAAAAGAATTGTGCGATTAAGTGGCACCACAACATTGCAGGAAGTGGAAAACACTTTATCCCTGCTTTCGTGAAGAACATCATGGAAGATGTTTTTAGAGATGTGGCCTAGTGGTTAGCACTGTTCCCTTTTACAACAAGAAGGTTCCGGGTTCAATTCCCCTGCAGGGGTCTTTCTGTGTTTTCCTGGTGTGTGTGTGTGTTTACTCCGGGTTCTCCGGTTTCCTCCCACAGTCCAAAAACATGCTTGTTAGCGCTGATTGGTGAGTCTAAATTGTCCATAGGAATGAGTGTAAGTGGAGGCTCCAGCAGATCCCTGTGACCTTGAATTTATGGAAAGCGGGTATAGAAAATGAATGAATGAATGAAAAAACAAAGAAGCTTCTTTAATGACGTCACCGTCACTTTTATTGTAGGGAGTGACACACTCTTTTTTTTTACACACCACAACGAGATAAAAACATCCCAGAATTTCGCAAATACATTGTGGGCCATGTGACAAAAACCCACCAATCAGCGTCCTTACGTTTTCAGTTACAGGAAAAAATGGAGGAGCAGCTCGTCATGGTGTAAATTTGGTAGCAGATTTAAAATGTTGTTGTGTTAGTGGCGAGCACAGCTGATGGTTGCTTAACAGCGACACATGCCTTCAAAGCGCAATTAACTGAGAGCTTTAGTGAGCGTAGCGCTTTCCAGGTGGTTTTAGGTGCGACAGGTGGAACGGCACCTCCAAGAGTCCAAGTGTTTCTTAGAGAAACTTTCAATTAACTTCCATTATCATTAAACAGGTTGTGTTCCAATCGCAGACTAAATGTAGTGAAAAGCATTAAAGAACAGCAGAACATTTCTCTCCTCCCACATCACCGCCACCACATCACTGCTGGTTTAACAGTGTTAAACTAACAGCTTTTCCGCTGCTAGCCGGTCCTCCACCTAACCAGCTTTCCAACTCGAACCAGCGAACAAACTGATTCATTAAAGTAACTAAGAATAAAGAGAAAAACAGGATGAACGGTGTCATCTTACATAAAACCTTCTGACAGACCAGTGACGAATCAAATAACAACCTTTAACCACTGTCCATTCATTCATCTACAGAGAGAGAGAGAGAGAAAGTGAGAGAGAGCGAGAGAGAAAGAGAAAGAAAGACACACACAGTATAGACAGAAAGACATAAAGAAAGGAAATAAAAAGAGGGAGAGAAAAAAATAATAAAGCACAATGAAAAAAGACTCATGAGAGAAGTTGGTAGAAACAGGGCGTGAAAGAGAGATGGGGACAGAAAAAGAATTAAAGACAGTAAAAAAAAATAAATAAATAAAAAGACAGAGAGAGAGAAAGAAAGAAAGAGAGAGAGAGAGCGATAAAGAGAGAGAGAAAAAGAGAGAAAGAGAGTGTGAGAGAGACAGAGAGAGAGAGAGAGAGAGAGAGAGAGAGAGAGATACAGGGAGACAGAGAGAGCGAAAGAGAAATAAGAGAGAGAGAGAAAAAGAGAGCATGAGAGAGAGAGTTGAGGTTAATTTCAGGAAATAACATTGTTACCGTATCAGTAAACACACACAGCATGTACGAGTCACACACATCAGTAAGAACAAGAAAAACAGAAAGTTGTGTTTCAGGGTTTGGAAGATGCTCCGAAAAAAAGAGTCTGGAGGGAAAATAAAGCACCTATAATTAATTTCCAGCAGCCTTCATTACCCTGCAGAAGAACAGCAGCGATTTATAACACACTCACACACAGCAGCGCTTCACACACACACCGAATACAATGTACATGTGGGAAAAAAAGTTACGATTTCCTATTCGATTAGCACACAGATCATCCTGTATGCTATCGGAGGCTCATACAGCTACTGTAGCATTAAACACACAGATCCGATGTGTGTTCATCCCTTTTATTTCTCCGTAAAGGTCTTTAAATCCTACAAGCGCACAGTTCCGCAAGTAGAACATGAAATCTGCTGTGTCGAAGGTCAGCATCACCTGCGGTACGCTTCTCTTCTGCAACGGGGAAATAAACGCTGCGATAAAACGCTTTGGTTGCCCAATGATCATGTTTACATTTACATTTACATTTGAAGCGTTTGGCAGACGCCCTTATCCAGAGCGACTTTATACAACTAAGCAATTGGGGATTAAGGGCCAATTAACCACGAGCCACCACTTCCTCCCTGTTTCAGCCTTTCAGCCTTAAGAAGAAAAAGAAAGAAAAAGAAAAGAGAAAGAAAGAAAGAAAGAAAGAAAGAAAGAAAGAAAGAAAGAAAGAAGGAACGAACGAAGGAACGAACGAAGGAACGAACGAAGGAACGCTCTTTTTTAGCTCATGGCGCTAGTCAGCCCGTCATTACAAGATTTACTCAAAATGACTTCCAACCAATCATTAATTTACAATATCTCTATAAAAGAATAGCAAGGAAAGAAGCCACCCTGAGGTGTAAACAGTGGCTACGGTGGTAGATTTCTATGGTCGGTGTAAAACTAAAGCCCCAAGGGTGAAAAACGGCCTGCGGCGCCTTTTACGTCGCACGATATAATAGAAAAAAACACCTGTGAATCGAGGACAAAAGGAAAGCCCAACCCTGCCTCGGATTTTATATACACACACTTGCATGCGTACACACACACACACACACACACACCCTCAAGCAAAGTGGCTGCTTACTGTAGGTAACGCTGTCAGCAAATACTAAACTCTAAAGATAGAAAAAGAGTCAGAAGCTGGAGAGGGGAAAGAGACAGAAAAAGAGGGAGAGAAAGAGAGATACAAAGAGACAGAGAGCGAGAGAGGGGCAGAGCGATGAAGAAACAGAGCAAGTAAGATGTAAAAGAAAGCAGGACAGACAGACAGAGAAGGACAGGGAGGTATAGAGAGACAGACACAAATAAAGAGAGAAATTAGATTTGAAAAGATACCTAGATAGAGGAGGACAGAGAGACAAACACAAATAGAGATTGAAAGCAAGAGAAAGAGACAGAGAGAGAGAACGTGAAAGAGGGAAAAAAGAGAGCGAGAGACAGAGATAAAGAGAGAGAGAGAGAGAGCGTGAGAGAGAGAGGCAGAAAAAAAGAAAGAGAGAGAGAGAGAGAGAACAATGGAGAGAGAGAGAGAAAGAAAGAGAGACATTTATCTCATTTTTTGGAATACAGCTGAGCAGTTAAGAGTTAAGGGCCTCCCCCAAGGGCCTGGCAGTTCCTTCTTGGTGGGAATTGACCCTGCAATCTTCTGATGAGGAGGCCAACACCCTAATTGTAGACGTTGACAAAGGACTTTTCTTTTTCATTTATCTTTTCTATAGTCCATCTCCACCACTCAGATCCTCAAAAATAATTACTGATCTTGGTGGAGCAATCGGAGCCGCTCCAAAGGTCGGGGTCCCGTCAGGTTGTGTGTCATAACTGCAGACAGGTGCAGCTCTCAGGCTGATTTAAGGTAAACCTGCGTTTGATCAGAGCCTTTAACGGCAGAGGAGATCAGGAGTAATGGAGGACCACAGTGGGGGTTCAAACACTTAGTGTGGAAGTTCTACTAGACATCATCATGAATTTTACAGTATTTTTTCTAAAATACTGCTCTTTATTATAATATAGTGTTTGTGCAGTGTGTGTGCAGTCCGGGTCAGTCAGTGGTTCTCTGCTGTTCTAAACACTATCAGAATCACTGACCTACATTTATAACCTAAATTCTAATATTTGTTCAATTAAATTGTATTAATTTATTCCGACAGTTTATTCTCTTCATTTCGTAGTGTTTCTCTCGCTGCACTGCTTCCAGTACGTGTATGTGGATGTTAGATTTTTTTTGTCCAATCAGATTTCATTTTCAGTTTTCTATGTGTTGCCATGTTAATCTAATCTGCCTTCAGAATCAGTAGCGCTGCCCGTGGAACTTACACTATATTAGCTGGGGCAGATTGATCATTGGGTAATATTATTAAACGCTGTTTCTTTAACCAATCAGATTTCATGTCCGCCTCCAGAAGCCCGCTAGCTGGCCTACAATGATGTCAGCATTTTTCCGTCCTCTGATTGGTTGATCAGAGTTAATTCTTACAGCCTAGTGAAACACGTCTGTACAGTAGAATTAGTATTTTTACGCCCACAATGTCTGATGGAGGAGAAGAAATTAATTCGGTCTCGGACAAACTTAGAAATATGTTATTTAGCTGGATTGATCCTGAAAAGTTGTAGATGGTGAGGAGAGTTTGGTACCCTGAAGATAACTAGCTCGTCTCAGCGCAGGAAAGAGTTTATTCCCCACTTCCAGACCAGCGCCGCCGAGTGGTAACACTGACTTACAGCCTTTAACTGTCTGATAGATTTAATTGATATCTGTAATGTTTTTATGATGTTATATTAATATTAAGATAAATATTGATTCTGAACTGTTCCAGATGTTGTAGGTGGTACAGGTGTGGTTGTAGTGTAGAGGTTTGGAGTTGTGTGTTAACGGGTTTCTTGCTTTAATAAAAATGGTTTTTATCCTCAATATGTGAAATGTCTGTCTGTCTGTAATTCCACAACCGTGTTTATTGTGTGTTTTGTTTGTTTAGTATTGATGTGTTTCTATAATTGGGATGTGATAGTGGGGGTATTAAGAGGGGTATGAGTCGGGGTAAATCCACACTGAAGGACGAGCTACCAAATGCACCGCCCGCCACTTCTATTATGTGATGTTTCTTCACAGAATTTAGTCAATGACATGCTAAATCTTTACCGAACACTTGAGAATTATTTTTGACCTTACAGACGCATCTAAAAACCACGTGGTGATTATTCCCAAAGATAAATATCATAACCTGAGTAAGCACACCTGTCACTGGCGAGTCACCACACAGACCGGCTTTATGGCGGTTTAAGCAGTCAAACAGGACGTGGAAATCGTAAACAGAGTCTGGGCGCTTATTATTACTCTGTTAGCCACTGGAATTA